>JAVCKV010282547.1:0-14692 GCA_032274145.1 Herpochondria borealis
GAGTCGCTCCATTACATGCACGCGGAACGTCATTATACGAAAAGTTCCACCGAGCGGCCTGATACGATCAGGCGCGACTTGCACAATTCCTGATGTGACACGTGACAGTCTTGTCGCGCCTCACAGCCCAAAAACACTTTTTCCTGTTCATAAAAGGCGCCGCTGGGAGCTTTTCTTCTTTGGGAAAGGTGAAATGTAGAAAGCGCGTGGGTACGGCTCATTTCGTATCACAGATGCGACGAAGGGGCTACGTTGACCGTTCTTTCTTTACCCTTATGATCAACCGAGAGAGCAGTTTGGTCAGGTGCCTCGAAGCGTCTGGTATTGCTATCCTTGATCTTCGGCGTGGTTCATCTCTAGGCCTCTAAGGCGCGTCGTACGAACATTGGTCTTCAGCGCCTCTTCGCTCTTATTCCGATAATCCGATTCAACCGCGATAAGCACGCAGCTAAATCTAGGTTTTTGTATTGGGCGAAAATAGGCGCCGAAGGCGCCTCGGTCTGTGCCGTCCACTCTGTGTATAGGGATTCAAGCCCCCCCTTTCTTGGTCTCTATCTGAGGAAGAGTCGCTGAAGGCACCTCTCGGGATTGTCAAAAAATTGAAGAAGAGAGGGCCGATCTCGCGGGTGGCCCGGCCTCATTGCCCTAAAAACCCTGCTGATTTCAGCGCGGAAGAGGCGCAGTAGGCGCCTCGTACAAAACATCGGGGTTGATTTCAGCGATTGGCCGATCCGGCCATATGGTTTGTCGGGATGTGCTTTTTGGCGCAGGGCCCGACACTGAATTTTGTCGAATCTCACAGCCTAGGTGGTGGGAATATTTTGATGTTTCAACGGCGCGACGCCGCCGCAGCCTGCAATTGATAGGCTCTTGTACGGCTGTGCGGGAGGGTATAGAGGCGTAATAAACCAGAAACACAGATACACACACAAAAACACAAATTTAATGACGTCGTCGTCCACCTCTTTCCGAACATGAGCTTCTACAACAGAAAAATCAAAATCAACGACAGCAGCATCTTCCCAAGGAAAGACTTCGTATTTCAGACGCCTTTCCTCACAAGGCCACATTCCGCGGTTGTGTCTGCCGATTTCGGCGGCGTGCTCGCAAGAAGATCTCAGCGCTGAGGATTTCTCCGCACATTAGAACGGCCTTCCAGATGGCGAACTGTTTCCCGAGTGGGTTCGCTTCCTTCGTTTGAACTTAACGTGGGATGAACTGGAAAATTTGATGCAGAGCACGATCGGGTCGGACGAAGGGCTGGCATGAGAGACACTGCATTGGGTCGCAAGGTGGCGGGTCCATACTGTACGCAACCGGTACGTCTGGTAGCCCTTAGGGTGGTACCAGATCCCCACTTGAATCCTGATGGACCGGATGTTCACGCTCCGCTACGCAATCGATACACGCTTCCTCGTGTCCGTATAACAATGGGTTTTTTCAGGTGGGGTTTGCTATAAATCGATTCACGAAATCGTGCGCTACAAACACTTTTCCCATGGCCGCTTCGAATACAGAGACTCTGGGTAGGACCGGGACGAGCCATCAGCTCGCATCTGGTACCGGTTGACGGGTGATAAAAAAACATTGCGTCGCTATGACCTGGAATGAATTCATCATGTTTCGCTCGAACGTGAATTGAACGGCCTCATCCGTGATTACCATGGGAAGGCTGGATGCTTCGAATATGGAATGCACTTCAACCTCTACTAATTCCCCTCGGCGAGCCGCGTGATCAGGGCTAACATGATTGGGTATAACGGTGTGTCAGAGGAGATGTCGGCCCCATTGCCAATTTTAAATGCGTTAATTTTCACGGGCTTTGGACAAGCAGCGCCGCCGTCCGGCAGCGCGGATGAAAACTCCGACCGCTGGGTGATCGACCGCTTCAAAGTCCTCATTGGCACCTAGTTTGCGTGGGCGTCGGTGCATGCGTGGGCCTTGTAGCGCTATTGGAACAAACGCGTGGCTTTCCTACCGATTCACGGAATCGCGTTCATCGAGGAGCACATCCCTCGAGGCGAAACTTCCGTTCCCCTACCCCCGGTCCGTCGTGGGGCAACCCGGGGAAGGCCCTGCTCGAGATGACACTCGCGGTAGAAAACTGCTTCCCGACACAGCGCCTGCTTTTAGACGCGCTGTGCCCAAAGCTGTGCGTCCCGCTCGAGTTCCTTGGAGAGTCGGAATCGGGGATGCCTCAGACCCCGGCCGTGGACGCACTCTTGAGCTGCTTCGGGGGGTGCGGCGTCCGGTTTTTTTTCGGTGAGATGCCGCAGTTTCCGCAGCCGCATATTTCAGTCCTCCTTGAAATCCTCCTCCACCAGTAGTGGTGCCGATAGAGAGTAGGACTGGGGCCCAGAAGGAGCTGGAAGGTACCCGCGTTGAGGGGCGATACGAGAAAGGCTGTATAGGGTCGCGCCATCACGTGAAACGCGTAAAAAGCCGTTTTTTCGTCTGTTCGCGCTTGTCGCAATGGACGCGTCAGGTGGCTTGGACAGCTTTCAAACTAGGGTTCCAATGAGCTCGTAGCTGGCCCCTTAAACGATGCGGGGATACGGTGCTTTGGAAGATCGTTTGGAGTGCTTCTGGCCCTGTGTCGGCGATGGACGATGCAAACGCGAAGTTGGCCGCCGCCTTTACCTAGTACGGCCCCGGCTATTTTTCGGCAACGGCGGCGGACATTTACTCGCATACGTTGCTGCAATCCATCCCCGTCGGTGTGCCGGGCGCGGCCGCGGCCACCACTTAATGGACCTCTCAAGCGGTCCTCTCGTTGAAATCGCCTCTTGCCTGTATCGTCGTAGTCGCGCCGGAGGCACGATGTGACGAGCACGGCATGGGCAAAGAAAGTTCTCGTACTGTTTCTGTGACTCCTGAGGGCAAGGTCGCGTTGGCTGCCCCAGGGTAGGGGTCGGGGTCATAATAGATGGTTTTGAAAGTGGAAGCCACAGGTGGAGCAGGCGCTGCAGGTTCTGCAATGAATCAAATGTGCAATACATCGTGCCACGGACTGAAGCACTGCTTAAAATGGAAAAAGGCTCCACAGGTGCCTACTGAGCTGGGATTCTACCTGGTTCCATTTCCCGAACGCGTCCCGCCGATCACCAGCCCGAGCGTCTTGGTGATATTTTTTCTCAGTTTAGGGCGGCGCGGTGGCCATGAACGACATCCTTTGGCAGCTCTCGGGCCTTCTCACTCCGTTGAGCCCTTTTGTTTGTCAAGGGAATACCAGTACCCTCATGCCTGAGGTGTTGAAGTGCGTGGCCCTTTGGGCACGACGCCAGGATCCAAACGAAAACTGTTCCAGGGGGAATAGGACTACTCATCGCGTCTTCCTTTCCAGAACCGCGCGGTGGAGGGGCTACTGGATCGGGTTACCAAGCTGCAAGACAGGATTCCGTCGCCTTTCGGCTGAGCTAGACGATATTCTGGCCGGTCGTGGTAAGGAAAATGTGGGTGGTGATCGAGGTTGTATTCATGCCTGAAATCCAAGCAGGACTGTTACATTTTTGGGTCTGCCTTCTTGTCTTGACATAATTTCAGTCCACCTCCTCCCTCCTGCGGAACAAGGAGGGTTTTTGGTAGAAATTTGAAGTGTGAAGTATCACACCGTGCGGGGAACGCGGAGAAATTCTCTGCCTAGAATAGCTTCCGCACGAATCTAAGCACGTTCATCAACTTCCGCTTTCTCACTAGAAGCCGTATTTTATAAAACGATTCCGTGGTAGACATCCTGCAGAACGTACGAGGCCGACGAAGGCGACGATTCGATCAACTACAGGCTACTGTAAGCGGAAATTAACCGTATGACGGGAAAGAGACTGAGATAAAGAACAGGTAAAGCACAGAATACTCCCTGCGTACGAGCAGATTGAACCCAAAAAATCTGGCTGAAGGTGAACCGCCACGATCTTATACTATCAAGGGGCACGAAGCTATATAATAACGAACTGATCGCAGAGCTTGTGTGATAAATAAGCGTCGTGATGTGCCAGCGCTTTGTGGACAACGTCCTGTGTCAGCCGCGACCGCGGAGGCGAAATAAAGAACCATTCTCCTGAATTATAAGGTTCTTAGCCGAGGAACTGAAGCTTCATTAGGACCGAAGTATGATTTAATACTATGAGGACGAAGTCATGTCGAAAATAAAAGAGGAGACTGCCTTTTTACGGCCGTAGTTTCACGTCATGAAACACCAAGTCCTTCATTATGCAAATCATCTTCCCCGAAGTGACCGCGTCTACGAATTGGTGAGGTTTTTACAGTGAAGCCAAGTGTCGAAAGCAGCGCATGCACAAATACACCGATCGGGAGACCCGTACACAGGAGTGATGGGAAATTACAGTGCGCAGAAGAAGACGACACGAAGCCCATCTCATTTTTGTGCATGGGAGGAGCGCGATATTCACAGCTTGGGCAATTTTTTGAATCAACAGTGATCGTTCCTTGTGAAAACAATAAAAAATCACAGTACAGCGTATGCTATTTTTCTCCGGTAAATCGCTGTTGTGTACAATGATATTTTCCACGCTTTTTTGCACTACAATTTTTTTTATTGGTTGTTGAAAATAGTTAAAATTTCTTCTTGATAGGCGTGATTGAAACCCATTGTTTCTGAACGGGTATAAGAAGCAGGCTACTGGTTTAATGCTTGCTAAAAATTTGCGCAATTGTTACATTTTGTTGTTTTCGATTCACGGTGGGCAGATTCGTTTATAGTTTTGACCGCGCGGGTGAGCTACAAAGAACCATCAACTCACTTCTTTGGCACACGCCTGTGCCGCTTAGGTGATGACTTTTTTGGATGTTAAATAATTTCCCATAGTTCTGAATAGCGCTCAGAACCATGCGAAATTTAGTTTAAATTTTTTTCCTGCGCAGTCGTGAAGATCCATAACTGCACACAGTACCGGTCGTATGAATTCAACTTGACCTACTTTTTCAGAACGATGGCGAGCGCCTCAACTGCTGCTGGCATCTGCCCGCCCGTTTAGATAGGCGAGGGGAACTACGGAGAGATTAGTTTTTTATTTTTGACCGCGCGGTAGGTCTTCAGAGCTACATCAGATCACCGCTTTGGTGCGCGCCAGTACAGCTAATTCGACGGGTTTTTTTTTCTTTATAGAAACTTTAGAAATGTGTTGAGGGGAGCTCAGAAAAGCTTGAAGAATGTGATTTACTTCTTACGGTGCGGTTTTTGACAAGCCGCATGCAGTCATTCGCGGGAGGTGCATGGGAGGTCTGATGGGGATGGGGAGATATATGTTTTTACGTCGCCTAGAATTGAAGAAGCAAGGAAAAGGGGTTAGCACCCCTTACTCTAGAGTGTGTAATGTACCGCTGGCCTTCTGTATGTTTCTTTTCCATGTACACTGTGCACAGTAGTGAATATCGTCTGTATACTTTTGCAATGCGCTGGTAAAAGAATCAAAACAATGTATATAAAAGGACTGATATGGGCTCTGCTTGTTTTGCTTTTTTCCGCTGTCATACGTAGATAATGCATAATTCAAAATACGCTCGCTATCAAATACAAGAAGTTCCTACAGTATATTAGAATACGATACTTGCCACCGAGACCACACCCGCCGACGCTCGTCATCCAGCTCAACGCACCCGCCCCAATCCAATAATCCCAGCTGCGCACGCCAGCCGGCCAAACGTACCGTTAGCCGGCTCCTTTCCCGACCGCACAAGTTCTTAGGCCAGTTGCCTGCAAGAAAAACCGCCCGAACTTCCGGCCACGTAATCATACCTGCCGCCCGGCTATACTACCATTCCCACTCCGCCCAAGTCATCCACCAGTAGATCGCTCACGCCCGATTGTCCAACTTAAAAAAAGCTCGGCCACCCGGCTCTACGTCGCGCCTACCGCCCCATATCCGACCACCCCACCCGAAGAGCCGAGCCAACCACCCGCACCGCCGCCCGAGATACCGCTTCGGACCCAACCACCTCAGATAACCACCTACCCTGCCGCCCATCTAAACAACTTGCACCGCTTGCCGGCTCTGAAACACGAATACCGCCCCCGATGCAACCACGAGACCCGATCACCCGAGAAAACCACTCGCCTCGTCGCCAGGATCGACACGACAAGAAATCGCTGAAATAGTTGTGTACAACAAAGAATTGCAGTAACTATTTTAACCTCAGTAAGGTAAGTTGTAAGCAACCAGTAACCCGTACCAAGCACAAAGAAATGTACACAACTGTAATATTACTACCATTTAAACAGTGATTTTTTAAAGGTACTTGCAGATAATGAACGTTTTACTGTTGCCATGTATAAAGTCAAGGCATCCAATTACAATTTTATCAGTCTTGTGAAGCATTTCCACGAAGACTAAAAGTCGCTCCCAACAATGGGTTATAAAATGACTAAAACGTCAATAAAGCACAGTGGTGCAATCTTAGTGTCATAAAAAATTGCCATTGTTTTTAAGATGCTGGTAAAAGAACGACGCGCGTCTGTGGAACGAAAAACGACTCCCGCGCGGGCCGTACAGCAAAACAGGCCCATGGCCCTGACAGCGATCTGAATTGAATGCTACTCATCTCAATTGTCCGACTGCTATCGATATCCCTAGACACCGGTGAGTGCTTTTGTGGGATGCAGTACTGCATCTCACATCGCACTCGCCGGTTCTCTGTGGCCATTGAAACGTCCCAATAAAGTAAAGCAACTCTCGCCAGAGCTACTTCATCAGTAACGGTTTATATAATAATTGCACAAGGCTACCAGGCGATGCAACCTCTTCTCACATGCCACGCAACAAAGATCGTTCCCGCCAAAAAGTATCGTAGCATGGTATAAAATCAGGATCAGTGTAACGAATGAATCACGGAAAAGGTGCAGTGAGTAAACGCGTCCAAGTGTCCGCGTATCCGCATTGAAAATGAAAAGTGCATCCTAGATTGGGGAATAAATTACTGTACCGTACAAAAATTCCGTCACGGTGCATATGGTACTTACAATTTACGGGTTTACAACTTTTCAATTGAATTATCGAAAAGTCATCGGATAATTATAGTGTACTTTCAATAATTTCACGAATCAAAATTGCCGAAAATCATTCTTTTAAAGAATATTTACGCACGCCATGTCAGGGTACCAAAAATACGTTTATGTCTACTTATTGGAGAACATGGTGTGGAATAATAAATCCCGCATGCATGGATGTTTAAAGCACAATAAATGGATACAGCCAAATGGTTCAATCATGGCTGCGCACAATGATGCTATACCGCTGCAAACAATTCAAAATCATTTTAGGAACAGTGATTTCGTGTCAAGAATGATCACGCAGTGAGGCTGAAAACTCTGGGAACATCATCGAACAAAGACTGTAGCTTTCTTTGGCCTTTGCTCGTCTATGTCACTGCCACTGACGCTGACTCCATTACTCTGACGGGACGAAGTCAAGCAAAAGAAATGGATTGAATTAAGCAATAAAAAGCAGATTCAGACACAAGAAATAAAATTGGACAAGCAAGAAGTTTAAAGACATAATTAAAACTGTAGCAAGCAATGAAATTTGTTGAGATACGGTTCTGTCCGGGAAAGGTCGTCGCCATCCGAAAGTAGCATGGATTTCATTACCGGGCGTGCCAGCAAGGTGTACTGCATCTCTACGCCAGCGATGCACGTCGGAGCAGGAACACGTGCGGCAGTACTTTGATTGTGCCGCAAAGTCTTCCGTTAAAGTACGCTATCGGGATGGCCGCTGCCTTATCGTACTTACAAGTTGTGCCTGCAAGCCAGGGCCACACTACAAGCTCCGTTGCCTTGCGATAGGGTCGCTCTGCTCCACAGAAGTGCTGGAAACCCGGGGCTGAATTTCTAGTACACAGGGGAACCCATGTCAATTTCATTTCTAGTAGTTGCTCCGAACGTGTTTATAAGTCCATTGGGGACATGTCGAACGTTCGGGCATCATCATCCTCACAAACCATTTTTCTTTCTAAACGAGTAAATACGGTTAACTCGTACAAAATTTCAGCATCGAAGCCTCGTTTTAAAAAATGACCAAACTGGCAATGGAAATACTTTGGAATAAAATTGGGCTGTGCGGGCGAGTAAACCGGTAGCTACAATTTGGAGATACGTACTACAGATACGATGTATTGCGTTACTTTTTGAAAAGCTAATCCATATGCAAATTTGTGATGGAAGGATTATCTATACACATAATGAGAACTATACCGATAATGCTTTGTTAGATACGACGAAGAAAAAATGAACGCATCTATGACTTGGATCACTACAAGAACAAAAAATGAAAAATGAAGCGTATAGCACATGCCACCTTCTGAGTCTATTCTACGCTAGAGGACCGTAATAAGTCAGCGTAATTATTAGAATAAATCCTGCTTAATTCAGTGAACTAATCCACAAAATGCAAATCGATTTACTCAGTTAGGTTTAAATGGAGACGTTAAACGGCACAAACCCCTTTTTATCGGGCTGGTACACGACAAAAGCCCGTGCACTGACCCTCTTTCAGCTCTAACGCAGCCGTACTAATTGCTCAAAATTACCCTCACTCAATTCACTCACTAAATTAAGTGTCTGTCATACTATCCAGTAGATTAGGGGCACGCGTATAAAAAAAGGCGGAGGTTTTGTAGAGCACCGTATATGGGCGGCTTGGAGCAGGCCGAAAAAAAGAATTACACGTGTGGCTGAGGGCTAGACTGCGCTTCGCTTGGTGCGCGCTTCGACTTACTGCGGCGCGGCTAGTCACGCGCTTGAGATAAACGAATAAAAAAGGAAGTCGGAAGAGGGGAAACAACCACAATCGCCAGGGAAAATGTACTGAAAAGATTGTTGCTAGCCCTCTATTCAGAGCGGAGTTTTTTCTTCCCTCTTTCTATTTTCCCGTCGCCCGGGTGAGCAACGTCTTTAGTACTTACCCGACGCGACGAGTTTTATCGTCGGGCAGGGATTTAGCCAGGAGAAAACCAGGGCCAATAAATGGTGTGGAACTCATGCTCGTCTCTGGGTACGCGCATTGTGCGGCCGTTCCACAAGATACCACGTTTAGGGGCCTTGTACCGGATATAGCATCACACATACACACGCACACATATAGAGTGTCCCAAGCCACGAGGCAATACACCCGCATCATAACCAACCACGTTAATACATACGAACGCATAAGGGTATGCTTTCAACCTCTCAAGTCATCACTTGCATACAAGGCTTCATACGGAAGCGCATGAAAACTCAGCAATGCTCACAATTAAATACTGAAAAACTTCCACACGCACCAACTTTCACACGCACAGCTGCTTGCAGTCATACAGCATTGTTTCTGCGATGCTTACCGACCCCGAAAGTAGCGTAGTCGTATTGCATGAAAAACTGGATCAAGGGTCCGGGGCGCGCATGCTTGTCCTGCGTATATAGAGACGAAACAGCATAAAAACAATAGGCGAGCGTACTGTTGTTAGTGTGGTGGTACTCGCTAACCTCGTTAACCATGCAGAGTCGTACTATTGAGCACCCTAACGCGCTAACTCTTGTCTTTGTTTGAATTGAACACGGCCGTTTCCGGGCCTTTATTGTCAGCACCACGCCCGCGCTGATGCAGGTTGTTGTCAGCAGCTACTGACAACAACATGCAGCGAATAGCGCTGTGGTCATCACCTATATTAAACATCACGGTGGACCCCGAGTACGAGAGCTGAACCTCTCCGGGCAGCCGGGGACTTGTGCCTACCGCTTTGCCTGAACCCGACCACTGCGACAATGCAGCCTAACGGCAACACTCCCACAGTTATGAGCCCCGGATCAGGCAGCGGAACCAATCTGCTGATCCCCCCCAAATTCAACCCTTCTTCCGACAAGCTCGCATGGCGGAAGTCCGTCCGTTACTGGGCGAGCAACATCAAGGCATGCGCGGACGGGGGCGACGGACGCGCGAAAGGAGCGCTCTGTGCTCTGGCCCTGACGTTGTTCCGCTCGCTGCCCATCTCGAAGCAGCAGAGCCTCGAGAAGCTGAGCGATTCCGGTGAGTTGACCATCGAGGGATCCACAGACGTCAAGGAGCAGCTCGAGGCAGTCGAGAAAATCATTTCTGTCGTGGCGAAGGATACCACGACGGAAAGCATCCAGCGCCTGGCGCGGCTGTCACGCGAGGCGATGAGTTGCACCCGTAAGCCTGACGAGTCTGTCGCCGACTATGTCGAGCGCTTCACGACACCCGCCATGGCGTACCTGAATCTGACTTCGGCTGGGAAGTCGTCCGCCGAAAGTCAGAACCTCGGAGTCGCGTTGATTACGAACGCGAGACTTCCGAGTATCACCCAGACCGCAGTGATGGCCGCACTCGTCGTCACGGCGAAGGAGCACAAGGGCGACGTAATCACTACCATCGCTCTGGAGAAGTCCAGGTTGGAGATGGCGAAGGGCTGCCTCGAAGCCCTCATCGCGAAGCCGTCAAGCTCTGCCGAACCAATCATCCAGCAAGCGAAGGACACTGTTTCCGTGATCAACAAAGCGCTTGTCGTAGCGAGCAAGAAAGCGGTCGAGTCCGTGACGCACCAGGTGACCCTTGCCGATGCCATCAGTGCACTCGAGGACGTCGACGTCCAGGACGTCGCGGACGCCGATGTGCCGAGCTCCGGCGCCATGATGGCGCACACTGAGGTCGCGAAACGCTTCAACGACTCACGTGCCGGTGGTGGCCCTCGCCCGTACCGCTCGAAGCGCCGCGACAACCGCAACGACCAGCGCGACTACGACGGCAGCTACAAGCAGCAGCGGCGCGGGAATGATGATGGCCGTGGCGACACACGCCGCCAGTATGACGACGGGAAGGCGCAGCACGACCAGCCGAACGGAGCCGGGCAGTGGCCCGGAAAGGAGAAGCAGGGACGCAACCGGTTTTTTCAGTGACGGGGTCGGTGGCGGTCGACCCGAACCCCGTACTGGATGAAGGCAACCCAACGACGAGCGGAGGAATCGCCTCCGCAGCGCGCTTGTGTGAAATACTTGGTATCGAGCTGCTGCTAGAGCAACCACGTTTCTACTACAAACGTGGTTGGGGCGATAAATCCCTCGGCGCAACGCCGGTTGTTTGTTCATGGACCTTGACCATTGCCGACATGCACGGCAGACCGACATCGCTCACGTTCGACCTATTTGACGACGAATCGCCATTGTCCATCGGTCTGAACGACAAAGAGTGCTCGGTCACTGATCTCCTCAGCACCGCCCCGACGCTCACGCTCGCACGGCCTCAGGATAAGCGGCCACGCACTCTGCCGATCTACCTGGACGAAGTCGAAGCAGGCGGGAATCACGGCGTACTGAAGCGGCGCCTACGTCTGGATGTGGTTGGACTCAGAACGGCGTCAAGCATGGCGGCTTCCTCCACTCCCACTCGACGGTTGAAGATGCGCACCGCGACGCTGGCGAGGCGTATCCACCGGTACTCGCACGCCCCCCCATCGGAGACCAAGCGGCTGCTGATGCTCGCTGGGATGCTCACTCCTGAACTGGCTGCCGAGGTGGACCGCATCGCGTCAAGCTGCGAGATATGCGCAATGTCTGGACAACCGAAGCCGTCGCGCAAAGTGTCGTTGAACCACGTCGACGAGCAGTTTAACAACCACTTGCAAGCTGACTTTGTCTTCGTGAAGGTGCGCGAGACGCGTTATTGCGTTCTCCACGCTGTCGACGCCGGAACCGCATATTCCGAATGCTCGATCGTGACCGACCGCGGCAACAGCACAATGGCGAACGAGCTCGAGAAGATTTGGATACTCCGCCACGGCGCACCCAAGTCGTTTTCGAGCGACGTCGAATTTGATAAGCGACCGATGAGGGCTTTCCTCGAGTCGCACGCCATCGAGCGCTGCCCGCGACCGGTGAGAAGACACAACAAGACGGGAATTGTCGAGAGGAAAAACCGGACGCTAAAGGCAATCCTCGAGCGCGTCCAATTCGAGCGAACGGACGCTGCGGACGAGACAATCCTGGCCAGGGCAGCCTTCTTCTCGAATGTGTTCTCGGGCTCTGCTACGCTCAGTTCCTTCCAACTCGCGCGCGGTTTCAGCCCTGCCCTTTTGGGCATGCCCAGTTCCACGGTCAGTGAGGACGTATATCGGGCGGCACGAGAACAAGCGGCAACGCGAGCGATGCAGCGAATGCTCAACGGCCGCGCACCATCCACAGTCCCTCCGTCGCTCCTCAAGGAAGGGACGCCTATCCTCTACTACTTCAAAACGTCCAAACATAACGAGCCGGACGAGTGGCGTGCGGGCACAGTAACCAGCGCTGACAAGCACTTCGTGAACATCCGCACATCAGCGAACCGTCCAACACGAGTTGCATACGAAGACGTGAGGTTGCGCCCGAAAACACCGCTCGCAAGGGAGCTAATGGAGGACACTGTGGAGGAGGCCATCCTTGACCGCGACAACCAGGCCATGGACGAACAGCAGCCAGTTGCAGACGCGAGCAACAAGGAGCCCGCGACCGGTGAAGCTTCAGCAACGCAAGAAGCCACCATGGCTCCGACAGACCTCTCCGCCGCCGAGCCAGGTGCAGACACCTCTGGAGCAGGAATGGCTGCCATGACCATGGATAACGGTACCTCTCCGAAGGCCGCCTCACTTACCCCGAACACCGATGCCACGGTGACGGAAGAGCTGCCATCACAGAGCGCGACCAAGGCCACGCACGACGGCGATTGCGAGCACGGCCAGCTGCCGAGCAACTGCGACGCACACCACATGTCTGCCGCAATGTTCGCGGATTACGCCGATGCCGCCCCAGTCGAAGACGACCCGCCACCTACCCGCGACGCCGCAAGACGGGACATCGGGTCGATAGCGGATACGGTTGGTCAACGTGACCCGGCCAGGGAGACCCTGAGCTCGGAGAAGCAGCGCGTCTTACGCGACATCTACGAGCGCATAGGTGGGCGCCAGGTTAACGACTATGCCATCTCGTTCGCCCCCTCCTGGATCTTGGAGGAGGCCTTCGAAAAGGAGTACGGCGATAACTGGAAGAACGCCATCGAAGTCGTCCGAGCTGACCAGGCCCCGCTCCATGCCAACATTATAAGCAGTCACTCCGTCTACCGCATCAAGACCGACGAAGACGGCAAACTCATGCTGAAGAACAGGATCGTTCCGCACGGTAACCGAGACCGCGGACGTGACAGTGTTCGACGGGACTCCTCTTCAGCTGAGCTAACCGTCATCCGTCTCCTCCTCGCGCTGGCAACCATACTTGGCCTCAGGGTATGGACAGCGGACGTGAAAGGGGCCTACATGCAGAGTGGCGGTATCGATCGGCAAATCCTGGTACGCCCGCCACGCGGATGGAAAGGCCCCCGCAACACCCTCTGGCAGCTTCTTCGTCTACCATATGGAATTGTGGAGGCCGGTAGGCAGTGGCTGTGCTGCGTGGAATACTGGATGACCAAGGTGTATGGCCTGATGACTCTCAAGAGCGTGGACCAGCTGTTCGTCAGGAAGGACTCCGACGGGCGTATCACCCTCATTGTCGCCAAAGTCGTCGACGACTTCATCATGGCCGGCACGCCGGAAGAGCTCCAGGCGTTTACCGACGCCCTTGCGAAGCGCTTCACGCTTAAGAGCATCAACCGAGGGAACCGCCATATGTTCCTTGGTATACTAATTGAGCAGGACATGATGGGCTCGATCAAGGTCTCGATGGAGGACTACCTTCAACGCGTCAAGCCGCTCCAGGTATCCTCCGCACGCCTCGCCAACAAGGAAGCGCTCGCCGACGACCGCGAACTTTCAGAGTATCGCTCCCTTGCGGGCTCGCTCCTATACATCGGTCAGGCCGTTCTCCCGCATGCCTGTTATGTGGCCTCGAAGATGCAACAGCGAATCGGTCGGCTCAAAGTCAAGCATCTCCGCGACGCTAACGACATGCTCGGTGACCTGAAGCGAGCTGGCGCTACAATCCGCTACCTCTCCGCCGACGACATCAAAGACGTTCGTCTTGTCTCCTTCTCGGACGCGTCACACGGCGCCATCAACGAGACGTACGGTCAAACCGGCTTCCTTTGCGGCATGCTCGTGCAGCAGGAAAATGACCAGCCGCCTCTGTTCAACGTCATCGCATGGAGCAGCCATAAGCAGAACAGGGTCTCCTATTCCTCGTACGGCGCGGAAATTCTTGCTGCGGCCGACTCGGACGATCGCGGCTTCATGATCAAGTGCGCCGTCCTGGAGATCTTTCCGCTGCCCGAGTTCAAACACGAACTACTGGTCGACTCGAAGTCGCTCTTTGAGACCATAACGACACTACACAATGCCGGAGACTTCCGGTTGCGGAAAACTGTCTCGCGGATGCGTGACTCGTTCGAAAGCCAGGAACTCAACGTTCTACGGTGGATTCCGGGCACCGAGAACTACGCGGATGCGATGACCAAGCGCAACCAGCGCTTGAACGACCGCCTCACGCGCATGCTCCAGTCCGGATTTTGGAGCCTCAACTACACGCGCGGTGCGAAGCTCAATAGCTCGAAGTGGCGCTGAGCTTAATCGAATGCGTTGCGCAGCGGCTGCGCATGGGGCTCATTGACACGACTGGGGGGGTGTTAGTGTGGTGGTACTCGCTAACCTCGTTAACCATGCAGAGTCGTACTATTGAGCACCCTAACGCGCTAACTCTTGTCTTTGTTTGAATTGAACACGGCCG
>JAVCKV010282658.1:0-14692 GCA_032274145.1 Herpochondria borealis
AAATGAAACCACCCGAAACCTAAAAGGAACGTAAAGGGTAAAGAGCGGCACAGACCGCGCGTGCGCCACCCCCCCCCCCCCCCCCGGCCCATCGCCCACACGACGTCAGCCACCCCGTCACTTATCACCCACACTTACCCAACATTACTTACACCTTCGTGTCCCTTACAAACCTGACTGCTTTCCCGCACCCCACCTGCCCTCCCGCCCCCGCCCCACCCCCTTTTTTTCCTTCCGTCTAAACCCAGTTTACATCATCGCTATGGGATGTTTGTCCTCTTGGCCCAGGCCATCGCTCAGTACAGGTACGACGCCTAGCTGCCTCTCGGCCACACCCCCCCACCAAGGCTCCACTCCGTCGTTCATACCACAGATCGCACAATCGAGATAAGAAAAGAAAGAAAAATTCATGGGAGAAAACATTAAAAAACCACACCCCACGCTATGCTTTTATGATATCCCTCCCTCTCTCCCTCCCTCTCGCCCTCTCCGCACCCTATCCCATCTCCTCCAATAGCGTAGCGTTCATAAACACACATTCATTTTGTGCGCGCTTTTCAACAACAACAACAACAACAACATCAAAAACGGCCAAGGAGAGCACGGCAAACTGTTCCGTGCCACTAAAGGTTACTCCATTCAAAAAAAAAATCACTCACCACTGTCATCCTCATCTCCCGGACCCGCCTCCCACCGCAGGATACACAGATACAGTACACACAACTTGGTTCAAGCTGCGATTCGTGCTCACACCTCGCTAGTTAGCAGGAGGCGAAAAATATTAAACTAAACGAGGAGAGAGAGAGAGGTGGAGAAAGAGAGAGAGAGAACGAGAGAAAGAGAGAGAGAGAGAGAGAGAGAAGGAGGCAGATCAGCGCCCCCGAGTCATGCCGCCTGCAGTCTCATGGCACGCAGCACACGATTTCTTACACCAACTTTCATGCCACCACACATGCCAACCGCGCGCCCTACACACAGACATGGGTTCACCTCGCCTCGGTCGGTACGCTTTCATGGCTACACAACTGTCGCACGCACCCGACATATCATACACGCACACATCACCGCACCCCGCCGACACTTGAACATCACTTCTAGTCGACAACTTGTCTACACTTCCCAAGTCCTCAGGACAGTAACCTACGGTCCTACTGTACCGTCCGGCCCGACACACATGCACCGCATGTCAGTTTTTTTCTTCTTTTCTTTTTCCTTTTTCCGTCGGAACCCACATCGTTGTATGTGCATGTGCACCCATGTGTAGAACCCATCGGGCTCTTTCCAGTTCTGCTGTTCAACTGTTTTTCTTTCTCTCTTCTTCTTTCTTCTCTTCATCAGCCCGCACAGCTGACAAACAGATAGAATAATAAATTATTATTTTAAAGTAATCCCACCATGATTTTTTTTTTTAAAAAAATAGTTAGATGAATCTACCGGACATGCTACCCTGTCAAAGTCGGGTCATCCCCAATTTCACACACTTCACACACTTCACACACACACACACACACGCACAAACACACACACCGGACACCCACGATAGCATACCCACGGCGTTATCCATGGGCAAGGAGCACGACCTGTTTTTGTGTTTGAAAATAAAAGTATTTCTGAAAAATATGGTTCTTCGCCACCTTCCTCGGTTTCACCGTCCCATTCTTCGCTGCTGTGTATACAGTGCTCTGTTTTTGGTCTGTAGACGTACACTGTACTGTACTTCTTTTAATTTTTTTTAAAATTTATATGTAAAAGTAAAACTCTTTAAAACAATTCTATCCTCCGGTATTCAGTTTTTAAAAATACATGCAGCCTGGCCTGTTTTTGTTTTTATTTTTGTTTATAAATTTTAAAACGACAACATCGCGCCCTCCTTCCATGTTCACGTTTTCATTCAACACCAGTTTGCAAAGGAAAGTACACAGATCTTTTTTTTTTTTACGCATGTCGAAGGGGTGACCATTCTATCACCTATCCAACACACTTGTCGAACGACCTGTTCCCGTCTTGGATCCAAGGCGGAGAATTTTCTGCCGCCCGTACTGTTTAGTATTGTACATCCATACAGAACGATCTTGCCGTCCTGATCCTCGTTGTTACGTTGACATTGATGATGATGATGAGGATGATGATGATGATGATGATGATGATGATGATGATGATGATGATGATGATGATGGTGGTGGTGGTGATGATGGCGGTACTCCTCGTGTACGGTAGGTAATGCCTTTCCACAACACAATCATTGAATAACTCACTTGGTCTCACTTTCCCACGAAGCTTACTGTATCCATCATGTCCATGTATATCTTGGCACGACCCTCGCGGATGGAATGGAATGATATCTACCCTTGTAACTAACCCCTGTACAACGCGCTTCAACGCCGAGCGCTCAGCCCAACCTGGTGCTGTAGCACATGCACCCCAATGTACAACCCTGCGCGCAGTAGGGACGGTATTTTGCTCAGTCAAATTTTCCAATACTGAGGCAAAAAACTACTAAATTAGTTTGTGCCTCAGTATTGGTAAGGAGTACTTCAATAATTTGAGCTCAACTTGATAAAAAAAGATCCACTGTATTCTATTTCACAGCCTCGCGATAACGACTTTGCCATCGGTGCACAGCAGAAAAACGGTGCGGCCCTTGAGGTATCTAATCTACGCAACCCTTTTTTAAAAAAAACATATTAAATTTAAAAACATTTAACCCGTTTATTGGAAAAAGCGGAAATTGTGCCTTTGTTGTTGTTCTCTTCTTTTGGTTTTTGTTATTGTTTATTGCTTACTTTTTTGAAAAGTTGACGGGGACACGTTGAATTGCCGATCGTTGTTGATACGGTTTCGTTTCGTGCACATGTGTACATGTATATTATCTACTGATATATCTTCACCGGTCCGTATTCCATGCATGTTCCTCCCGGAAAACCGCCCAAACCAAGTTGCTTCAACCACAGGAACCACTTCCTACCCGTCGATATGAGTAAGTCAGTACAGTACAGCCCGGGTGAGATGAGATGAAGCGCATGAGACATCAACTTTTCATGTGTACGTGTACTTGAAACTATGCTGAACAATCAATTCCTGCTTCGAGGGCTCCGGGTCTCGAAAACGTCGCATTTCGAAGGGGTACCATACCCCACATGGCACGAGCTTGGTCCTCTTCCCAACTCTGAAACAACATCTGAAGCACACTTATGGTGTAACGTTGCAGTGTCATGTCCTCATCGACCACCTCCTTCAACAATAAAATACGCACCTCTTCACCTTTTACTTCTACCTTACCTCTGTCATTAGTAACATTCGGTAACTCTCTGCTGTGAAAGATCGAGGGAAGCGATTGAGCTTGACGCTTTCTTGTCTTCCCGATTGAAGACAAGCCATACCTTTCGGTAGTTGAGAGCGAGCTTTCGCATCTTTCGCACCTCATCCATGCTGAATTAGGTGTAGCGCTACAAACCCCATTTATCTACACACAAAGGGTACACCCGACTACCGGTCGCTGAACAAACTACCGACTGTGCTACCTCATTTCAAGACTAATCGATAGCCCTTTGAGAGAACTGTTTGGTCCCTAAATTTTGCGGCAGTGTTCTGACATTCTTTCCCTCTCTCTCTCTCCGTCTCTCTCTCCGTCTCTCTCCCCGTCTCTCTCCCCGTCTCCCCCCTCTCTCTCTCGCTTCCTCTCTCTTTCTCGTTCGCTCTCTCTTCATTTATGAAGTGTACGCACGCTCCGATGCAAAGCAATAGCTTTCTCAGTCATTACGTCCGACGCTGGAAAGGTACAGCCCCCGAAGAGGCACAGAGAGAGAGAGACAGTTGTGCGTGAACAAGGCATTATTGCTCAGAGGCTTGGCGGGGTTTCGGGTCGGGAGCTCGGAATATCTTCGGCCGTAATAATTTCCGTGCTGTACTCGCGACTGTATGAGAAATACTGTGGTGTACAGTACAGAACTGTATCATACTGGCGCACCTGAGCTGCTGGAAAGGTCGAATGGATGGTATTTCTCTCACACGGCACAGTAGGTAGCTTGTCAGCATGAAACAAACTCCGCTCAACTAAATTTAGCTCTATCAAAATACTTACCTCACATACACACTGCACACACTGTATTCGTCAGCACACGTCCACCTTTTTTTGTAAGCGCCCTAGCGATGTAGTTCTACTGACAGGCTGTCAGCACCGAGAAAGTCTTGTGTTGGCAGATACCCAGTATCAGCAAAGATTCAGGCAATACTTACACTCAGTGGCGCGCTGACGGCAACCACCCCGAATCGCCCCACTAAAAGATATATATAGAAGGGTACTATCATGTTAATTTTTATGCGTCTTTTAGCAGCACACACCCGCGACATCATCGTGATCATCATCAACTGATGTAAACCGTTCACCCCATGTCCTGTCATGTGAACGCCATCATTACCTAACCTACCTCTACGAGCGACTTGTTTGAAATGACGAAACCTGGGAGAGCTCACTGGTATCACTTAGTTACTATCACTCCTTCGTCTTCGCCCTCCCCTTCGCTTTCTGGCCACGCCTACTCCATGTTGAGCGAGCGTTCCGTTTCGCTTTCATGTCCACGGAACTCATGCTGTAACACTCAAAGGTAATCAACACCCACCTCTGCGAGGGCTTATGCATTGGACGATATTCGATTACCTTCGGCTTACTCGACGTTTGAAAATTCAACTTTCCATTCACCGCAATTGCCTTCCTCCCTGTACGTCTTTTACGTGACTGGTTTTCAGCGTGCCTCCTCCCATATTGAATTCCACTGTCCAGACTTGGCCCCGAGGGCAAACATCCTCTTTCCGAGCCTTTTTTCACGGGAACAGCTTACAATGAGGTTGCCTTCTGGGAGGGCATCATCGATTTATGGCGAATCCTCTTCAAAAATTGAACACCCGTCTATCCACTGTGTCCTCTTCCCGCCTTCTTACTGCACAGATGGAGGCCTTGTAGAGCCTGCTGTTTGGCAGCGTGCTTGAAACAAACGAAAATCAACGGTCGAATCGTAGGGCGCCTTGGTCTGCAAAGCTGCTGTTTGGCTCTCCGTTCCGCATGGCTTCAACTACGCTGCCTGTATTCAATATTCCTCCTCTTGCTTACTACAACCATCTGTAAACACAGTCTTCGAAGCTGACCTGTAAACTCTATGTGCTCTGTTTCTCTTGTTACATCGTTCCTCCTCTAACCTTTTTTGTGTTATTTTAAAGGCTGACAGACACCTTTTTTTTTCCAAGGCATGTGCAACAACGCTCACCAAAAGTCTGAGCAGTGTTCCTCGCGCCGCATGCTTTTATGGAATTTTGAATTTCACAACTTGAGGCGATCCAAAAGAGGGAGGTACCATTTACGCATCCAACATCCAACGTGCACAGAAAAGGAGAATTGAGTTGTCGGGCTTGTGATTGATTCACGGATCGATACGTGCGTCCACCAAGGTGCTCGCTAAGTTTGGAGCGGTGATGATGGTCTACTCGGCGAGTGCGTATCCATGTTTATGTTTATGCTGAGCTACAGAAAAAAGGAGAAAACAGCCGATTTGTACGAGGGTATTTTTGTCCACACCCGTCTATAAATTCAAAAGCTGCTCCTCTGTACAGCGGGTTCGAGGCATCAATCAGATTTGAAGGATAAAATGGGTTTAAGGATTGAATTTCTCTCTCTCTCTCGTGCAGTCGCACAGCCAACTTACGACAGAGTACATGATTCAGCACAAGATTGCTCAAGAAGTTTTTATGCGTGATCATTCCCAAACAAGCTCGCATGCAATCGCTTGACGAGAGGGTAATTTGGCATCGCAATTGGACCATCGACACCTCTGATGTGGACCTGATGTGGATCTGATGTGGATGGATCAGTGGGCGTTTCATGGTAAACGTAAGCTGTACATCAAACGCTCCATCTTACATGCCGTTGTATATCAATACTTCATCCCCTCTAGCTACTAGAGTGTACCGAATGATTACAGGGGTTATCGTACTGATGAACGTCGTACATCATCTTGCCTGGAGCCAGAAATTCTGCGCACCGTATGCGACAAACAACAACAGTAAAAATAATACAGTAGTCGGAGAATGGCTTGGATAAAGATGATAGAGAACATGAAGAAACTCCAGCCTTTTTGTTCCAAACATGATGTTTCTGTACCTTATTATTCTTGAACGACGCAGGTGAGAAAGTATCAGTGTATTTGATATGCCAATGCACAGCACACACCACGTAGGATATCACTGAAGGATATTCAGAGAAAAGTGAGAAAATCAGCCCGTCAGATGCACAGAGAGCTGGGTGACTTTACAATCGGGGCCTGTGTCTACCCCTTGTACGCTCTTGTTCCGTTTACGTTGAGGAATACCTTCCTCTATCATTCTGCGAAAAGACATTTCTCTGGGGTGGGCACGGCGTGTAATTCCAAGCTATTGACGGTCTCACTCCATGTGTGACAAAAATGATGGCGCTGGGTTGCTCTGTTGGACGGCACAGAGCGTCCGAAAACCCTCTCATTGACACATGTCTATGTTAGCCGCCAAGACGTTTGAATTCTGCCAACTTGGAATAAGCCTCTTTTTCTTCTTTCTATTTCTTTGTTCATCTGCCTTCTGACGTCGTTCCACCAGAACTGAGAACCCTGTATGGTTGATGGGATATTCATGAAAGTTGGGACTTTCTGACATGCATGTCGGTTCCCCTCTCTTCCTCATTTCTCCTCCCCTTCTCTGAAAAATCGTCGAAACGAACTTTCAAAATGACTGCGAATGATGCTGTACAATTGTGGAGTGGTTTCATGTTTTTATGCTGGTCGTAAGGTAAACGCATCGCAAGGTAGAAACATGATAGGAAGTTTCAACGTTTACGTCACGGGGGCTATGAGCAAAAAAAGGTTTGCAAAACACAAGCGCCTCCTCTTGCACAGTTGGTACTGCGGTACGCTGTACCGATGGTACGTTGCACGATGTCAGTCTTCGTTGTTGCAGCGACAGTAACTCGAGCGTTGTTGACACAAGCGCGGAGTCAACAATGCATTCGGATGAAAGGCGAGGTGTGCTACATTGGTAACATTTTTCTGTTTGGATGGCGATGCGTTGGGTCCGCAATGGCCTGTCGTTGAATGGGGGTGCAGTTTTGTGTGGAGAGAGAAAGAGATGATCACAACTAAACGAAAAAGGGATTGAGGACTAAGAAAAGGGGCGAAGGGAAGAAAGACACAGGAGGGCAGACGAAAATCATATCGGTGACCGTACCTTACAGGTGGCCGTTTCGCACTTCAAGCGCTGGCTTGTTCGACAACGTACTAAAGGAATCGAGTAGACGTGAATATGTGCGCAAGTATGTTGCAACTTCCAATTTTAGAATATTCACGCTGGGCTCTTTCGCAAGTCTAACAGCTAAACTGCGACAGCCGCTCTCTCTAGGACTTGAATTCGGGGAACCAGGCCGCGGTTTTCCGCAAGAGACATGGTGCATGGTGCATGCACGGGGACTAGAATGATAAAAACGCGAAACATTCAAAGGAATGTGGAGCACTCCAGTTGTTTTCAGTGGGTTGAATTGAATCCGGGTTGAGCACTGGAGATGGGTGCTACAAATATGCGTTGCAACGAGGTTTGTGCTTTCCATAGAAAAAGGGATTACAGGGTATCGATTTAATATCGGAACGTGCCCTTTGCGACGCGATCTGCCCAATCATGACCGTGACTAAATTTAGAAAGATATACGTAACTTTTATATCAGATTACTGTATCGGTCTGGTGTCTGAAAGACCAGTTCGTACCGATAAGGACAGGGAATATCGTTACAGGCCCTTTGTTTTGAATACGAATACTGTACACAGAACGTCCATTCCGTTGCCAAGATAGATTATGAAGGGTACGCATTGTTCTCTATTTTTGAATGGGCCCCTTTTGCCATACTGCATGCAAAACTATCGCTTATCGTGACGTAGACAAACGATTGTCAAACATCAAATCACCTTATGCAAAACCAAAAACAGAACGTCTGCTACGCATCCCACCTCGGAAGTCCTCGCGGCAAAGAAATCAAAATTGCAAACAAGGTGGGCACCACATGAGAGGAGCCCAAGCACGGTGCATCCAATTCTTCCGCAAGGAGAGCACGTCCAATGTGAGCGTTATATTCTTGAATGACGCTTCAAACTGTCTGTACACTTGATCATTGATCACAGAGAACCATTTAATGATGCGAGAACATGTTCGGTGTTGTCCTAATATCTCGACTTGGATATTTCAACAATGCAGATGAACCCCAAAGAACATATCGCCCTCCTTCCAGGTCATGCCTGCATCTGCTCCCGGTAACCTTGGGTATATCTTGAAAGTCGAGTTGTCATCCCTTCTCTCATGATACTGTTGATATCGCTTAAATTCAAATGCTGTGCATACTGCCCGATGCCGATTCTACAGTAACCATGGGACCCGGATGCTCGTAGGGTGTAAGCGACGTAGTCTCAAGCTAAACCGACAGGTGATTGATAACAGACTGTCCCTCTCTTGTTTCAGATTCTCTTGTTCCACTGGCCAGAGGGAATGATACTAATTTATTTTTCTATTTTTATGTCCCGCACAATTGGCGAACAACAGAAATCAATCAACGGAAACAATGAGACCTGGCGTTCCTACCATTCATAACTTAACTTCAGAAGCAAGAACGGGTTATCAACTGCACCAGTTCATCTGGATTTCGTTCAAATGGTGTGGCAGGAACATGAGTTAATTGAAGATAATGAACAACGAAGAAAATTTTATATTTATACGCAATATTAGGCTGTCGTTGTCAGAGGGAAGGAACAGCTTTATTTCAATACCAATATTGTTATAACCACTTCAGTTTCGTGTTAACTTCTACCACACGCATGTGAACAACGGCGGTGTCAAAAAATTATTTAACATGAAACCATTTAGGTTTTTGAAAGAAATAATTAATTTTCGAATTTTGGAGTTATAATAATTTATTCTTTTTCAAAAAACAGTGACGATTGTTTTTCGATTTGAATTTGAATACCAAAGGAACAGCATATCGTTGTCGACGGCCTACTGTTTGTGCTTCCTCCGATACCTCTGCACCAAACGGACCAGTCGCAAACAAACCCCCTCCCTCGATGGCTCCGGTTTCAAACAAAGCCATATGGGAGCTCATGTTCACTCCTCGCGAAGGAGATTCATCGGTGTGGATCTGCAACAGTGAAGACTGCAAAAAAGTTCAAAAAAGATACCGGTCGGACGAACAAAATTACCCATATACATCGAGAGCATCCCGAAAAAGTAAAAATTCTAACAAACACACCAAAAGAAGAACAAGCTGGGCTTTTGCGACTTTTCCAGCCAAAGAAAGGAAAAATGTATTCGGATGGATGGAAATGATCATTCTAGGCTTCGAAAATTTAGGACGCTGAATGATAAGATTCTTCAAAAGAATGTTAATATCGAACCACTCGCGGTAAAAAAGTTCAAAAAGCATATGGATGCACTGGTGAAGCGTTTAAAGGAAAAAGTTTCATCCATACTGCCCGACCGCTTCTGTTTAGTCTCCGATAGATGAAATAAAAAATACATACAATTTCTTGGTATCTTGGAAACTTTCCCATCAAACGATGAGTTTAGCTACTCTCGCGTATTGTTCTCATTATCACCTATGGGTGACGAAACGTCTCTTAACGCAAAGAAACATGTTAAGTTCATCAACTTTATGGTGCAGTTCTACAAAAGACCTCTAAATAATGTGGTTTCTGTCGTTGCGGACAACTAAAAAAAGCAAGAAGGCTGCGAACATATGCTCATTTCCGCTTGTGGGCTGTGCGTCGCACCGTTTAAATCTTGCAGTCATGGAAAAAATCAGAAAGGAAATGGTTTTGGTTAAGAAAGTGATGTATTTGATGGTTATACTGTACTACGAAAGTTAATACTGTGGTGCAAAAGGCGTTATGAGCTTGATACTCTGACGGTAGGGGACCGTCCATGGAACTTGCGAAAAGTTGCTGGGGTCCTACTCCCTACCAGAATCCCGGTGCACGTGTACCCGTGGGGTAGCCGCGCCCCGCAGGGCTGAATTAGACACAGATTTCTACGCCGACCCGCACTGTGCGGTAATGTAAATTGCGGCGCTGGGATAAGCCAGGCGCTATGCGCGGATAAGACGCGCAAGGTGTGCTGAGCAATGAATACCGACCCGCGCCGTGCCACTCCGTACAGTGACATGTACAGTACAAAATGGGTACGGACAGGATCCGAGAAAGCACTTAACTAAATGGCGGATCTTGCCTTGCTGGCTGAATTAGGGCATGCAGTGCAAAACACACCCTGGCGCACGATCCACCTACCTAATTATTTTGGGCACGATAAAGTTATGTACAGTGACGCGCGCCACGGAGCCCAAGCTTGGCTCTGCAGTGCGTCCCCTCTGTCTCGCGCAATGAGCAGGGTACGTATGCATACAGCTGCAAGGAGCCGAACGGCCACAGATTTACCAAGCTGTGGAGTTGGGGCTCAAGACTGCGCCTCGGCGCCAGGAGAATCTACACCAAGGCTCTCACCCTGGCGCCTTAATGGGTTCTCTAAGTCTCCGCGCCACGGAGCACATTATCGTTTGGATACTGCCTCTGGGGCGTGCTTTCAATCCGGGCCTTGCGGCACCGCATTACGTGTGTGGTGCAAATTGCGCAATAGAGACTTAACGGCCGTAAATTCCGGAAAACAATCCCGGTACACATGGAAAAAATAAACGGGAATTGGCCGGGCGGTGCGAAATACCGGTTCGGGAATACGCTAATTACCTCAAGTTTGGCGGGCACAACCCGGCAAAAATCCGGCCTTCTTACGAGGGCGAAAAAGGAAAAAAAGGGAAAAAGTATCCTGCTACTGGTGAGTAGCAGTAGGCCGTCAGCACCTCGAACCACACTGCAGATTCTCATCCGTCTCCACCGTGAAGCAAAGCAACCGCACCATCATGGCGCACGTGTTGAGCAACGAAGAAATGACACAGCCGCCCACGACCCCGCATCGAAAGGGGCCGTCTGCAAGCGACGTGGCACACGCCATGCTGGCCGCCGCGGATGAAGAGAACACCTCCGGCATGAACAACACCCCGGTGGTCAACGCAGTGCCGAACGGGAAGCCGACAAATGCGAAGGCGGCGCGCATTCGCTTCTCGACGGAAGAAGAGCTCATCCTGCTGAAGGAGGTTATTGCCTGCAAGGCACACGTCGCGACGTACGGTCAAGTTCAGAAGAAGTTCGAGCTTGCGGCGAACGCGATCAACTCGAACCCCAACTTCCGCTTTCAGGTTAAGACGCGCACGGTGCAATAGAAGTTCGCCAAGATGGTCAGAGAATTTCACAAGGAGGATTCCCGCGATCGAAAGCGGTCTGGGACGGGCGTGGAGCTGTCGGCTGTGGACGAGCTGCCGAGTCAAGTGGTGGAGGGAATGGAAAGTGCGGTGGAGATGGAGAAGCAAGAGAGGGAGGAGGTGGTAAAGGCCGAGAACCGGAAACTCGAAGCGGGCGGCCGCGTCATCGCGCAGGCCATCGGTGAGGCGGACGCAGACACGAAGTCGGACGAGACCGAGCAGGGAACGGATGACGAGGAGTCAAACATCCGCGGGAAGAAGCGCCGTCGTCTAAATGCGCAGGTATAGCGCACGGACGACGGCCTTGCATCTTTCGGTGCGTCGCTGCGCGATGCTGAGATAGCCAAGATCGAGCTTGAGGAGAAGAAGCTCAAGTTCGAGGAGCAGTTCTATGCGGACATGTTGGTTCAGCGTGCTGCAGAGCGTCGTCAGCACGCAGAGGATCGCAAGGCTAAGGAGAAAGCCGACATGGAACGCCTCAAGGCTCTCTTAGACTTCGCCGTGACCTCTATCAAGAACAGCAAAAACTGTCAGTAAACACACTTGATAGCCTTTGTGCTCTTCTCTTTACTCAGTAATATAATTCAGACCCCGCCAAGCGGAACGGCCGACCCCTTGACCCCCCTCCGCGCTACTTGAACATTATGCGTCCCCCTGGTGGCGCAGCGCTATGTCCTCATCCAAAGACGGCGGCGAGCACTGGAAGTTCTGCGCGATAATGTTGGGGCTGACGCAGTTGTGCAAGTTGGTCAACAGCACGGCCGCGCGGTAGATCAGGCCAGCGGGCATCTCGCGGACGCGCAGCTTGCGCTTGGAATCCATGAGTCCCCAGAGCTTCTTCACCTGCATGAAGTACCACTCAACCGAGATGTGCACCATCGACATGGCCTTCTTGAACGACTTCTCAAGCGGTGAAATGTTCGCCCCGGCGAAGGGCACCTCTTTGTACACACGCCACGAGTACCCTGAGTCCCCGTACACAACGTACTGTTTACCGTTGACGAACAAAACTTCGGAGAGGTTCTCGTCCATGCCCGAAGAGGCGTACATAAATATATCGTGGCGACGTCCGACGTCCGGGCCATGCAAATGTAGACACAGGCCGTCCGGCGACGTGATCGCTTGGAACTTGATGGCGTGTTTGCGCTTGTGGCCGTTGTACACGACGCGCTGGTTCATGTCCTCATCAACGGGGCGTGCGATTCCGATGACGGTTCCGTCAATGAACGCGATGCAGTTGTACATGCAACGGCTCTTGTCGAACACGCACTTGGCATAGTACGTCACGCGATCTTCCATGAACTGCGACGGAATTGTGTCGCTAAGTAGGTCGCCGCTGGTGCGCATGAAGTGGTCGAGCCCTTCGCGGAATATCTGAGACAACTGTGGCGAAAACTTACCGAACAGTTGCTCAATGTCGCACCATCGGTCAGGTGTGGCGAGGCGACGAAGTACGACGCACGTGGCTATCAACGGGTTCGCTGTGTACCAGTTCAACCAGGTCTTTGTCTTTGTATGGGGCCATCCCATCAACGGCACGACGATGATGTGCGCACGACAGAAGCGAAATAGCTGTGTGCAACCAAGGTCCGTCAGCTGGTTGAAGTTGAACTCGAATGAAGAGGCCGAGATTTCTTTGCTGCGGATAATGAGCTTGCGCAGCTCCGTTTTTGCCTGGGCATGGTCTTTCCCCATGGCAATTACGGCGGTACGCATGGTGCTGTTCGTGCGCATCGTCGAGAGGGCCATGAGAGCTTGGGCGTATCTGGATCGGCGGTACGACCAAAATGTGGGACTGTGGTCTTTCTGTCGGCAGAAACCCATCGCAGTGGTACCTGACGTGCTCATCGCCTGTCGTGGAGGTATATAACCTCGTACTCGTCCGCAAGGTTCGCACTGTAAAGGCTACTTTTGTTGGTGTCCTCAGCCGGAAATTTAATTTAAAATGTTGCCTAACCGTAAAATATGATAATCCAATTTCCATCTTTGATTTTCCGTTCCACGTGGCACGGCCGGTTCTCGGAATTTTCTCGAAAATTTCTCCGATATTTCCCGTACCGTTAAGTCTCTTATAAGTAAAAGAGCCGGGTCCTGACCTGGGTTACCATCGGCAAGGCCGCCCTCCTTACCCCCTCGTCAATCAATTTTCTGCACGCCCGCACTTTTTCCGGCTCTCGGAACGACGCATTGGCCTGCGTCTCTTCAGGGTTCGCCCTCCACCACGTGGTAAGTTTCACATCTCCCCTTCCTCAAGCACGCATGCGTACTCGAGATATACCATCCCATGTTCCACTCGTCGACTAACCTTCCTTCGACTCAGCCTTCTTCGCGAAAGTCCTGCAATCATTTTAAGATTAGAATTCAGGGACAGTATTTCTGACAGCGATGCGATGAGTTGCAGAAAAGATTCTGATGAATTTTCATTTCCCTCCGGTGCGATTCTACTTGCATTCCGCTATTCCGGGGCTATATAAAGACATTTAGCCATGCAAGTTGCACTAGCAACATAAATACTGTCCAGACACAAACGTTAGTGGCCGCAAGAATTCTAGCAGTCTTCCATGCACGACAAGTGCTAGCTGCCTTAGTGGAGCCGGTAATTGCGCTCTTGGAGGGGGCGCGCATGCTCCTGTGGCTGATAGAAGTCGCACCCTTTTTCAGACATCTACCTTACAGGGTCGAGGAGCCTTTCAGTCTTGTGTTTGTGTAGTCTGAGGTTCTCCTGGACAGGCGGAGCCATGCCAAAATTAAAAATAGAGGCAGTAGAAATTAGCCATGATCCGTTGCCCGATGAAGTATAAGACCTGTTAGACAATTCCGTTGACTGAACAGACTTATTTCGACAAGTCACTTCTCTTACTTCTGCGTCCGGTTCCCTCGGCGCAGCTTCCCGTGGCTTCTTTGTTTTCCCGAGAGATTCGACGCGTTGGACCCCCGCTCATGGCCTCCTCATCCCCGGTAACAACCGTGCCGTTACCGTAACGGGCCCACGAACCAGTGGGTTCCGTTCTGACATCTTCCCCTGTAAAGCCGCACATTATTAAGCCACGCAGCGGTATTTGTACCGTATTCTGACCACTTCGGTTTTGGCCTGCCCCCATTCCGGGTGATTGTGTCGAGAGGCGTGAGGTGAATCAGTGCTGGCGTGCGCGGACAACTCCAGTACACCACGATACTGTAGAGAGTCGGGACGCGCTACGCTATGAGCTGGAGAGGGGGAATGGTAGAGGGATATTGGAGTTAGAGCTGTGGAACGCGCAAAGGGGACAGACGAAGGACGAGCAGCCGGCGTAGAGTCGTCTTCGGCTGTTGGTGTCTCTCTGTGTCTGA
>JAVCKV010282768.1:0-14691 GCA_032274145.1 Herpochondria borealis
ATCTGTGCCTCGAAAAACTAATATATATCTATTTCTGGAAACATCATGATATAGCTGCGCATTAAAACCTTGATCATCAAAACGATCTTTTTGAATCCCTCTAAACCCGTTTGCGCTAACCAATCTAAACTCTGGCTCACAGCTTACTTTTCCGTAGGCGCACTCTGATAGTCTCGCCATTTTCAGATCATCTTCAAGTTCGCTGCAAGTCATCCCAGCTGGTAGGTGACAATAACGATACATGGGGTGGTACCACGGTACTGACTGCTTGGAATTTTTAGATCCATCGTTGGAACTTGAAGGATTAGGTTTTGCCTTCTTATAGGTTTCCAGTGTGTGAATGAATTCGACTGCTACTGCGATGTCCAGCGAGCAAGGGATATGACCACTTCCTAGCCTTTGAATTCTATCGTGCGAAAAGTCATCGGCAGTCGTAAAGTGTTTTCCTTGGATACAGGCCTCGGGTTTCCCCTGTGCGTAGTTATCTAGGACGTCGGTAAGGCTGAGATCGCCAAAAGAAAAATCTTTTATTTTCCCGGTTCTGCCTGCACTCAATCGTATTTCTACATCGCCGTCGGAATGAGGGTAAATACCTTGATAGTGGCTTGTGGCCCCATCGGTTGATTCCATGCGCTTTAGGCTTGATCGTAGCGCCTCCATGGCAATATCGTATTTTCTTTGACTCGGTTGTAGTTTTTCTGAGATTGCACTTATTTGTGTATCGTCTGGTAAGCAGTTGTCGCAGCTCAGTATCAGCGGGTGATTATCTTGTTGCTCTTGTTGCTCTTGTTGCTCTTGTTGCTCTTGTTGCTTAGCTTGGCGCCATGTGTATTTTGTTTCACGCCCATCTGCATATGTCACGAGTGCGTTTGTTGATCCACCGTCAGCAACGTTTTGTGCGTCGGTTAGAAGCCTTGTTTGAGGTCGACGAATAGTGATGCCGTTACTGTCGTCAGCTTCCTTCCATCCTGATGCTCGTCCTTCGTCGTCGTAATACCAGTAACTATATCTATTCTCGAATGTTGAACTACGGCCCGTTAGATGGCTGGTCCAATTGGTATTTTTATATTGATAAATTAATGTGTTCTTATCTGGGTAAAGAACAGTGGTGAGATTTTTATGATCTCCGTAGTCAAACCTAATTCTGTCGCCGTTAGGAAGTGTAATGCTGCGAATTGAGCCGCTGGGCTGGTTATTAACCTTAGCTCCATACTTGGGGAGTGTGAGGCTGCGAGGTGTGTAATCAAACAGTAGTTTGTCGCCAGTTGAGTCTGTAACTGAATGGATTTTTCCCTTTAGGTAGGCCAATCGTAATTGTCCTTGTTTTTCCCCCATGTCGATTGTTACAAGGTATGAGCCTTGAAAGTACATCCGACGGCCATCTTCAAGGTGCCAAATGCTTCTTTCTCCGATTTCAACATAACCATCGGACGACGCTTTGGGTCTGTAGATATTTGTTCCCTGTGCATCTTGGTAAAAGTGTATGAGTCGTCCGTCACTTTGAACGATATCAATCTGTTCCTCTGAGACCCGTGTTAATAGAACGTGGAAAGTATGTCGCCAACCAGGGCCAAATCCATTGTTATATGCAGTCAGAGAACTGTTGTAGTGTCTGGCTATTGCCAAACCTGAATTGATGGATTGATAGTCAAGTTCGTATTGATACTTGTTACCTGTAACAACGTTAATAGGATTGCCCACATAGTGCGGTATCGCTATGTTCGCGGAAGTGCTACCTGGTGATGTTTGCAATGCACAGGAGGGTGCTCCAGCCTCGGGAACAATACAGCTAACAAGACTGTTATTAGTGGCTGGGTTTAGAGTTGGCGTTTGGGGTAGATCGTTATTGGATTGGGCGTGCCCATCTGCAGGCAATAATACTAATGATGAAATTACTATCCAATGAGATATTTTCCAGAGAACGCTGGCTGGGATACTAAAAGTCGAAAAATCCTTTTTCATGTGCAGTCCCTGAATCATCGGGGAACAACTCCATTGACCCCCTTTCTCTATCTGCGTGGATTATTTTTTTGTATTCCGGCGCAGTACTTCAAAGTGATTTCAGTGTACGGCAAGCGATCGTATGAATTCCTACAGTGAGGCAGATTCTTAGCTACCTTTTTTTGTAGGGCAGGACTTTTTTGTGTTTAGGTGTCGAGTTTTGTCGAGGGTGCTGATGTCTTCATGAGCTTCTCATAATCCAGCATGTTATAGCCTTTGATAGAGTCATCAGCAGATATTCTATGCAGTACATGTAAAGCATCAAATAAGACTATTCATGATTAAATATTCGTAAATCGGCTACTTGCCAGTATTTGAAAGGCATTGATAAGTAATTGCTTCTTGCCAATTTTGACGAAACTCTGTTTATTCTATTTTTGGTGAAATTGGATCAGCATGTTGCCAAACAACGAGACATCGCTAAGTTGAAGTCCTGATTTAGTTGAATGATAAGGCATACCTGAGTTGATAATCATCTTAGTGACAATATTAATATCCTTGACCAGGAATTCCATTGCCACAATGGATGACTGTTTGTCAGCCATTACTATTTGAGGGAGTGCCCCTAACACCGTCGCTATTTCATCTTCATGGATAACGTTCATATACCCATTCGGTGTTTGGATCTTGAATCCAAAAGGGCTGGGCATAGCCGCACCAAAAACAAATTCAAGATGCTTTTGCAGCGGTTCTAGTTCGTCATTCGTTGTTTTTATGGTTACGCCATTAATACAGTATGCACCGTTTTGATGAGTCATCCATTCTGGGACCTCTACTAGTTCGCGCCTATGTTGCTGGCAGAGGAAAAAGGATAGCCGTGGAAAGGTGTGATCTGGGAGTAGGGCAAGCGTAGTTTTTGTTCTGTCGGAATCCCCATTGGGTAAAATGACATCGCGGCCGAACTCTAAATGCCCGCTGACATTCCAGCCAGCTTGTTTTGCAAAGTCTGCATCTTGAATAGTATCAGTACTATGAAGAGCAGTAAGGGCAACACCTTCACGTGCCTCTAGATGCTCATAGACATGTCTGCCGAATTTAAAATCACCTGCGGGTTTTGCATCGATTAATGTGGGGTCGTACATGCTCATGACTTCTAATAAGCAGTCTTTAAAAATTGCAAGGCTGGTGCTTGTACCCCAAGGATGTTTGCCAATCGGTGTCATATTGAACCCGATACTGGCGAATCGCTCCCGGACCGCACCCATGTCTCGAACTGCGATTAGAGGATGATCGATGCCAAAGGATTTAGTTTTAAGCATAATTTAGTGCAAAATAGAAAGCCAACGAATCGGTATGGAAACCTTAGTGATTAGTGATTAGTGATTAGTGATTAGTGATTAGTGATTAGTGATTAGTGATTAGTGATTAGTGATTAGTGACTACATTTGAAAATGCCATCATTGTACTCACAAGATGATTTGATAACTGGCACGCGGCCGGTGAAAGTGATCTGCCTTGTCGCATTATAAGTTGAGATTCCCCTTGTCTGAACTCGGGGATATTTAGCCGTCGCGAGACAATATGCCCATCAAGTATTTCGCGTGTCACTACATACTCTGCTAAGAAAGCTACTCCTAGGCCTTCGCGTACATAATTTATAATTGTGGCAATTGAATTGGTTTCTAGCGTGATATTAAATCGAATCCCATGTGTCGATTCAGCTTTATCCATTATTGCTCTCAAGCCCGACCCTTGACCTAGTACGGCGCAAGGTAAACTCTTCGCGGCTTCTAAATCCACAGGCTCTTTCTGGTTGGCGAAGTGCGACGCGCTGGCGGCGATTAGTGTCAATGGTTGTGAGGCACTTGCAAGTACTCTAATTTGCTGTGGCCGGTTTGCATTAAATGCAATGCCTAAGTGTGCATTATCGGAATCCACTGCGTGCACAACTTCGTCCGTGGATCCTGTTTGAAGTGAATAAGTAATTCCTGGATACAGCTCGTTAAAGCTTTGTAGGGCATTGCCAACAACATCCGCGACAAATCCTTCACCCAGTGCTATGGTGACTCTTCCTCGTTGCAATCCTTGCAGAGCGTCGAATTCAGAGCGTAAGACCTCTATATCGCTTCTTTGTCGTTGTAGATGTCGTATTAATATTTCACCTGCTTCCGTAAGTTTTACACCCGAGCGATCTCTTTCTATTAACTGTATGTCAAGATCAGCTTCAAGTGCTGCTATCTTACGGCTGACAGTGGAAGGTTCCAGATTAAGCTGACTCGCAGCGCTCCTGAGGGTCCCTACTTCGATAGCTGTTATTAGGCAGGCTGCTTTACCAGGTTCAATGCCGAATTTCGATGCGTCCATAACTGCAACAATAAACCAATATTCTCAGAATAAGTGCAACAGGCTCACAATCGGGATAGTTTTATAGACGAATTGCTAAACGGATTCTGATTGTCGTTGAGTGTGTGGATTTATTTGATTAGTGAGTGCTTTATATGATTTACGATTTTCTAATAATTGGTGGCGGCATCTCAGGCGCTTCTGCAGGATTTGAGTTGGCGGCTCATGGCTCTGCAATTATTGTTGAAGGTGAGTCTGTACCGGGATTTCACAGTACAGGGCGATCAGCGGCACTCTATACGCCTAACTATGGACCTGATTTGGTTAGGCTACTGAATCAGCAGAGTTATAATTTTTATTCTTCACCGCCAGAGGGCTTCTCTGCTAATTCCCTACTAAGTCCGAGAGGGATGATGACAGTAGCAAGCCAAAAGCAGGTTGCGGAATTCAAATTGAAAATGCGTGAGAGGACGCCGGGTATCGAAGAAATTGATGCCTATGAAGTTCTGGAAAAAGCTCCGTTCCTAAAGCTAAATCAGGTGATTGGCGGTGCCTATGAACAAGGTGTTTTTGATATGGATGTCAATGCGATTCATCAAGGCTTCTTGAAAGGGTTTAGTGCACGTGGAGGGAAGCTCTTAGTAGAGTCTCTGGTGACATCAATGAGACGGGTTAACAACCATTGGATTGTTACAACAGGAGGCCAAGATATAGAGGCACGAACTGTTGTTAATGCAGCAGGTGCTTGGGCTGACGAAATAGGCGGCTTAGCCGGTGCAGCTAAAATTGGTCTGGTTGCAAAACGTCGTACCGCAGTATTGGTAGATGCACCGAAAGATACGGATATAAAAATCGTGCCTGCGATGGACTTCATGGGAAGCAGCAACTACATCAAGCCTGAGAAGTATCAGCTTATGGTGTCACCCGGTGATGAGAAACCTGTTCCAGCGCAGGACATACAGCCCGATGATTTCGATATAGCAGTGTTAATTGATTGGCTTGAATCTACAACCCAAATCGAGGTCACACGCGTAAATCATCAATGGGCTGGATTGAGGTGCTTTGTCAATGATGGAAATCCAGTTGTAGGATTTGACCCCACGGTAGAGAGTTTTTTCTGGCTAGCGGGGCAGGGTGGCTATGGGATAATGATGGCAGCTGCATTAGCCGAAGCTACGGCCACGCTCATCACTGACCGCCGGTTGCCTTCTGCATTTGAAGACGCAGGAATAAACGCTCTGTGCTTGTCACCTAGAAGACTGGCCTAGCGAGTGATAGGCACATTATTGTAAGTTCTATTTAGTGAGTACGGAAGTGGCCAAGGATGAAAGTACATCTTCCAGGCGCTCTGGTTTGTGAAGATGAAACCCTTGCACGTGGTTTATCCCTAGCGCTTCAACATTGCGTAGTGTGTCTTCGTTGCTAATGTGTGCTGCTAGAGTGGGCACGTTCAAAACCTTGGCGACTTCCACTATAGAGCGAACAGCAGCTGCATCAATCGGATCGTCATCGATGCCGTTAATTAGATTTCCATCGATCTTAATGTAGTCGATTGGTAAGTTTTTCAAATAACTATAGGTTGGTGAATTTCCACCGAAATGATCCAAAGCAACTCGAACTTCTTGCTCTCTAATTTTTTTAATAAAGCGTGTTACATCAGTTAGGTTTGATACGGTCGCCGTTTCTGTTATGTCTAAGCAGATTTTCCTGGAGACGTTTTTCCCTACTCGTTTAAACAGTGCAACTGTGTTTTCCATGAACGATAGATCTCCTACGGACTGTGCAGACAGATTTATACACAACGTTTCTACTGTTGATAAATCAGCATGGTTTGAAAGTAGGTTGGTTATCGAGTCTAGTACCCAAGAATCTATTCTCGTTGCAATGTTGAAGCGTTCTGCAGCGGGTAAAAATGAATTGGGTGGAATAAGTGAACCATTCTCATCGTCTAAGCGAATAAGAATTTCCGCGTGTAAACCCTGTTGTTTCTCTGTAAGTGTTTTTATTCGTTGGGCATGCAGTACAAAGCCATCTTCGTTGAGCGCCACGGCTAAACGATTTGCCCATTCAGTATCTTCTTGTCTTGCTTGGATGGAATGATCGGTATCGAACCAAACATGCACCCGGTTTCGTCCAGCATCCTTTGCTGCATAGCAAGCGCTGTCAGCTGCTTGAGTGGCAGCCTCAATGTTGGTCCATCGCTTGTCCAGTGGCACCAGCCCGATACTCGTGCCGATACGGAAACGACGTTCCTCGTGAACGAATCTGTAGTCGTCCATACACTGGCAGATTCTTTGCGCAATTGTTTTGGCTTGCTCAGAGTTGCACTGCTGTAAAATTACGGCGAATTCGTCACCACCTAAGCGACCGATGACATCAGCACTTCCGACATTGTTACTCAGTAATTTTGCGATCTGCTGTAAGAGTAAATCCCCCTCCGCATGCCCACACGCATCGTTTACTAGCTTGAATTGATCAAGGTCAATAAACATGAGTGAATGCTCTGTTCCATTGCTATGTGCATCATCAAGCGCTAGCTGCAGCCGAGTTTCGAACTCTATTCGATTTGCTAATCCCGTCAGTGAGTCATGTGTTGCACGATAATTCATTTCCTTGGAGTGTCTACGTTGCTCCGTTACATCCCTAAAAACTAGCACTGAACCGAGGAGATCTCCGGTATTGCTAAAAATCGGTGCAGCTGACTCTTCGATACCAAACTGCTTTCCGTCTCGAGCGGTGATAGCTGAATTATTATCGGCGTTGATTATTTTTTCGTTTCGTAAGCACTTTTCGACCGGGCAAGTGCGCTTATTGTTATTCTGTTCTGAGAAAACACAAAATACATCGCGCACTGGTTTTCCCATAGCATCTGGAGACAGCCAGCCGGTCATCTGTTCGGCCATGGGATTTAGCCATGTTACGTTTCCATCCGTATCAGCAGTAATTACTGCATCGCCGATAGACTGTAATGTTACTTGTAGTAATTCGTGTTTTTGAGTGAGCTCCGACCGCAAATTGTGCAGTGGTGTTACGTCCCAATTAACCCCTAGGAAACGTTGTGCCTTGCCATTCTCGTCGCGCGTTATTTGAGCGGTAGCTCTTATGTTGTGAACGCTACCGTCAGCCCACATCGTGCGAAACTCAGCGTCAAAATCGACTAGATTTATGTCGTTTACTGCGTTTTGCAAAGCACTGTGTGCCTTTTTCCGATCGTCCTCGTGAACGCTTTGAACCCACCGCTCGTAAGTGGCTTCAATTGATCCGTCAGACGGCAGCCCAAACAGCGTGAACATTTTGGGAGTCCATGACAGTTCGTCTGTAATAGGGTTCCAGTCCCATACGCCTATATTGCCACTTTCTGTAGCCGTGGTAATGCGGTCGTGGGCGTATTCTATGGCCTGCCGTTGGATTACCTTTTCCGTAACGTTTTGTAGTGCGCCGTATACTCGCTGAGGTTCTCCGTGTGAATTACGTTCAAGGTGGCCAACAGCTCTGACCCAGATGCAAGAACCATCAGCATGAGTAAGTGGGAGTTCTAGATCCCACGCTCGACCATTACGAATGCATCTATCTAGTGCGTCCTGTATAACGGGTCTGGCTTCAGGTGCGTAGAAATTAATTGCCGTATCTAGCTGAGGTTTGTACGTAATGGGAAGACCATGGATGCGGCAAGTTTGTTCAGTCCACAAAAGCGTTTTCGATTCTAAATCTAATTCCCAGCCTCCGACATCGGCAAGCGTTCCAGTTTGCTCAAGCAACATCGCACTTTTTTGAAGCGCGTCATCTTGGCTCTTTTTCTTCGTTATATCTTCCAAAGTTGTAACGAATCCGATAATTGATTCATCTTTTGAGCGTAGTGGATTTGAGATAGCTCTGACAAATTTGATGGTGCCATTGTTGTGTTTTATACGAAATTTAATATCAACGTCTGATTGATTTTCGATGGTCTTAGACCATTGAGTAAAGACTTCCTTTTTGTCATCAGGATGAATAGTTTTTGTCCAACCGAAACCCATGGCGTCTACTTCAGGCATGTCACATATCGTTTGCCATGACTGATTTACGTATTCGCAACTGCCTGCTAAATCTGTTTTGCAAATGCCAAGCGGGGCAGCTTCACAGAGCAGACGGAGCTGACTTGCGCGCTCTAAACAAACTATTTTTTCTTTCCGGGCCTCGAGCAAGGTCACTGCAATTTCAGATAAGTAGCTCAGGGTTTCGCGTTGAACTTTGCTCAGTTGTTTAGGTTCGCTATCCAGTATGCATAAAGTGCCCACGTTTGCACCGTTACTTAGTTTTAGAGGGCTACCAGCATAGAATCGAATGTTGGGCGAGCCTGTAACTAGTGGGTTGTCAACGAATTTGGGATCAATCGTGGCATCCGTTACCTCAAAGATTTCATCTTGCGCAATAGCATGGGCGCAAAAAGAGATGTCTCGCGATGTTTGTTTTACATCATCAAATCCCTTGCTGGCTTTAAACCATTGACGATCCGTGTCAACAACTGTCAGGAGCGACATAGGAACGCCACACAACGAAGCAGCCATTTCTACTATATTATCGAAAAGCTCCTCTGGTTCACTGTCTAATAAGTCAAGTTCTTTGACTGCGATCAGTCGTTTTCCTTCGCTTTGGACAGGATGCTTCATAATTATTCCTTTCATGTCATTGCATGAGTAGAGCAATAAAGTACTTTGGAACGCCAAATTAAGCCTGATGCCTAACCACCTACCGCTTGTTGCTAAAGAATGCAATCTGTAGCGAAATGCTAGGCGTTGTAATATCCGCTGAGGCTGGAACCAGTTAGCGATAATACAAGTGGTGTAATTCTATCTTACTGATCGGCTGAATATGCTTTATATAAACAAGAGTCAGTCGTTTTGACGTTACATACACGCAGGGAGTGTGCTGTGCAGGCCGTGATACGCCGCTTAGGCTAGGCTATTAGAAGGGGTGTTTTGCTTAGAATGAGAGGGGGTTGAGAAGGTTCATTGTTTTATCAGCTTATTGTATGTATTCCATGTTGTTGAATTTTCAAGAAATATCAATTTACTTGTAGTGAATTAACGGTTAGTTCTACGCTCTAGTTGAATATTGTCATACGATAATTATGTATGGATGTTGCTAATGCTCAACCATGATGAGTTCATCGACAGGGAAGCTGAGTGCCTTGGCGCGAGCAATGAATGAATCAATTATTGATTGATCTGGTTTGGGGGATCTTGCAAGTAACCAAAGGTATTTTTTGTTTGGCCCAGCGACGAATGCGTATTCGTATGCATCATCGAGTTCGAAAACAACATAACTGCCGTAAAAAGGTCCGAAGAAAGACACCTTTAAGTGGCCAGTGTTTTCATCCCCCACAAAGCGGGCTTTTCCTTCGGCTCGATTTTGTTCTTTTTTTTCTAGTGAATAGCCGGTGTTGAGAACCTTTACGTCCCCTGTACTCGTAATACTGTATTCCGCAGTTACGGCCTGAAGACCACGCTCGAAGCTGTGATCTAAACGCGCAATTTCGTACCATTTTCCCACATAGCGCTCAAGTTCGAAGTTGCTAACCGGGGTAATGCCTTTAGGGATACCCGTGCAGCTCGATAAAATAGGAACGATGCAAAAAAGAAAAATAAGCGGTTTCAAGGTTATGTTCATCGTAAACTTCATTTGCATTAGGGTTACGCCAGTATATGCAATATTTTTGATATATCCTGTCATTTGCTCACTGTGAAAGTTAAATTTTGTATGCTTGGAAGATGAATAGTTCTACACATAATTACCGATGGCAGCCCGCTGCTGGCGCGCCTAAACGCTCTAGCGGGGTATATCTGCTTCACGGCACGGGTGAGCATGCTGGTCGATACGAACAGTTAGCGAATCTATTAACGCAAGCTGGGTGGTATGTTGGTGCTCATGATCATCCGGGCCATGGTCAATCTGCTGGTAAGCGAGGTCTCATCGATCCTCCAGGTGCTTTAGTAACTCAAGCGGCTATTCAGATACAGGCTTTTGCCAATGAGACTGGTGCCGCGCCGATTGTTTTTGGGCATAGTCTTGGGGGTGTCACTGCTACGGAGCTTGTGCTACAGCATGGTTTGACAGTTAGGGGATTAATTCTGTCAGCGCCGGCCTTAGTTCCCATTACAAGCAGGATGGATCGCCTCAAATTACGGTTGCTAACGCTTTTTGCACCTAAGCTGTGTTTGGATCTTGGTTACAACGCCAGCAGGCTAACGCATGATAAGGAGATTCAAAAACTGGCACATGCTGATCCGCTGATACATAGCTTTAAGTCATCCACCTTGGTGAATTGGATTATGCAATCTGGTCAGAGGTCAGTAGATGCGGCCTCAGGCATAGAAATTCCTACATTATTGCTGATCGCTGGTGGTGATCTAGTGGTGGACTCTGAGCAAACACGACTATTTGCTAGTCGTATGGATCCGGACAATCTCTCGTTAATAGAATACGAAGGCTTCTACCATGAGTTACTCAACGAGACTCCGGAGCGTCGGGAGCGAGTATTGGCGGATATCGATCATTGGCTTTGTCAATTTAACTAATCACCTAAGGGCTTGTTTGCATAGCACAGCGTAAAGCTCGCACCGGTGCCTTTACTTGGATCTGCCGTGCTCAGTGTGAAGCCATGAGCGTCAGCGATTCCTTTGGCCAAGGCTAAACCCAGTCCGCTTCCATCTGTGTTGCGAGCTTCAGCGGCTCGAAAGAACCGATCAAATACGCGAGACCGATCTACTGGATCTATGCCTTTCCCGTCATCTTCGATGATTAGTGCAGACTGTGTGCAAAAGATATAAATAGTGCCCTGAGGGTGGCTAAATTTAATCGCGTTGGTAATTAAATTACTTATTAGTAGCGTTAGCAGTGACGGTTGCGCCACTATGATCTCTGTTTGCAGGCTGCTGTCTAGTTCAACCGCAAGTTGCTTTGACGTTAGCATTGGCGATAATAAACCCAGTTGTTGAGTGATTACCCTATGCAGGTTCAGTGGTTTCTTCTCAAGTGTCTGAGTTGATTGTAGTCTGGCCAAATTGAGCAATTGATCAATCAGTGTAATGCAGTGCTCAACACTAATTTTCAAGTCATCCAATTGATTTGACACCAGTGGGTCGTTGGTGTCTCGGCGTATTAGCTGCTCAATCATTTTTATGGATGTGATTGGCGTACGTAGCTCATGTGCCGCGTCATCTGTAAATTGCTTCTCTCTCTGTACGCCCAGTTCAATACCGGCTAGTAGGCTATTTACTGAATCAACAATTGGCATTAATTCTTTGGGCTGATCCGACCTTGGGATTTTTACCAAGTTTGTCACTGATCGTTTACGTACCTCATTACTCACTTTAATCCGTGCAGTATGCCCCACCAAGCGCATATCAGAACTATAAATGGCAGCAGAAATATGGGGGAGAAGGTTTTGAGTAATAGTCCTTTTATAGCATCAGTGCGTTGGTTGATAGGTTCAAAAAATTCGACACTAATGGGCACATTGTTTTGTATCGTATTTTGCTGCTGTCGGTAACATCGCCAGGATGAGGCAAGTCTTGGGTTTGCTTCGTCGATAATGAAATCACTGAACCCCAAAGTACAAGTAGGAAATCGGCGAACGCGTCCAGAGGTGAATAACACAGTGTTGCTTAGGCTTATTCGATAAGAGACAGATAGGTTTTGGTTTGCTTCAATATTTGAGACAATCTCGACAAGTTCGTCGCCTAGGTGCTCAGAGTCGCGACTACCTTTCCTGTCGTTACCGTCACCGTCGTGATCCTTATCTTCATCTTCATCTTCATCTTCATCTTCATCTTCATCTTCATCTTCATCCTCTTCGCTCTCCGCGTACTCGTAATGTAAAAGCGCAAGTAATGTTTCTGTGTTGTTTTGCAACTGTCTATCGTAAAGTGAGTTTATAGATCGACTACCAACGATAATTGCGATAGCTGCAGCAATACAGATTATTAAAACGACAGGTATGAGTAGGTAGGCTAACAATCTACGTGTGAGCGAATGCCCACTTGCGCTACCCTTGTTCATTATAGGGTTGTTTTTCGATGATGTAGCCGAGGCCTCTCGTTGTTTTTATGAGTGACTTTCCGAGTTTTTTTCGTAGCGATGATATGTGCACTTCAACGGCATTTCCTTCGTGCCCATTGTTAAAGTCGTATAGTCGTTCTTCCAACATTGCCTTATTAAAATAACGACTTTGTCCTTGGAGTAATATGCTGAGAATTGATATCTCCATTTTTGATAAATGTACCGGAAGATTGTTTTTTGTGACGGTCATGCCCTTTTGGTCAAACACGATAGACCCGTGTGTAATCAGCGTAGAAGAAAGACTGTTTTTACGTCTTATCACCGCTCTGATACGCGCATCTAATTCCTTAAAGTCGATGGGTTTCACTAGGTAGTCGTCGGCACCATTATCCAGTCCGATTATGCGGCTATCGATATCACCGTAGGCTGTCATAATAAGCACGCCAGCATCGTTATTTACTCTATTTAGATGATGAAGAAGCTCAATCCCACTGCCATCTGGCAAACCGATGTCGAGTAATACAATGTCGAAATCAGTGTTGTACAGCTCGGCCTTTGCCTCTGCAAGTGATCGTGCCCAACGAACTCTATTCTCCTTGCCCAACCACTGCTCAGTGGCGTGACCTATTAAATAGTCGTCTTCTACGATAAGCGTGGAAATCATAATATGTTTAGAAATTGTATAGTCTGCGAAAGAGACCTTAAGCGAGACTTAAGAAATACATAGGCTTTATTAATAAAGTGTCGTTAGGCATCAACTAATAAATGTCAAAAATATGCGAACACGCCCATCATAACGCCTGTCAGGAGTTGTGCGTGCACGGAGAAAGATAGTTTTTTATGTCTTTAGGCGCTGATCTCTAACGAAGAAAAAACCCGAACATTGTCTGCCATGCTACCAGCACAAGCACCGCAGGGAAAAATAGATTGCTTAGCGGTGATCCCATTAAGATGACATGAAGGGGCATGAGAGCTGTGGCTGCGATGCCTACGTGCAAGTGTGTGCGAATTCGCCCACGCCTTCCTCTATCTCACTCAGAAACGTCTCTCTTTCTTGAGCCTGCGGGATTTGAGTAAACGCGAAGCCGAAATAAGCAACAGAAGTGGCTACAACTAATCCCGTAAAGGCGAGTAATTGTTTAAGGCTAGTGCCCATTATTACAACTCTTACGTCATTCATTTAGGTTGTATTTATACCCCATGAAATAATTACCAGGTACCCAAGAAACGAGTTTGGTGGATATCTTAAGTCTGACTTAAGTTGGTGTGGCGATAGTTATTTGAGGCGCAGAAATAGTTCTGTGTCCTGAAATATACCTACTGAGGGTTTTGTAATGATTAAAAAATATGAAAAGACAACTCTGGCTAGTCTTGTTGGTTTTGCATTAATGTGCTCATCCACCGCCTACGCTAGTGATAGTGTTGATCCAGCATCGGTTAGCGTCGATGAAAATCAAGCCGTTTCAATTGCCAATAGCCAAGTGGCAGGAAGTCTGATTGATACTGAACTGGAACGCGAAAACGATCGTTCTCTTTGGGAGGTTCAACTGCTTAGCACTAGTGGCCAGACAGTTGAAGTTTCGATCGATGCTAACACTGGAGAAGTCATTTCCACAGAGAATGATGGCGACGGAGATGATGCGGACAACGACAACGACAACGACAACGACGATGAAGACGAAGACGATGACGAAGACGATGATGCATCGGATGACAATCGCCTTTAAAATATTGCAAATTGGGTTACACAAGAAGTAACCCCTATTCGGAAATGGATTAATGCGAAGCCCATCGGGCTGTCGTTTTCACAGTTGTTGCTGTTGAAATTGCCCGGTTTGTTAGAAGCAGGGGCTTCGTTCTATTTGACGCAAGATGGGTTGTTGCGTTTCTGGCGTAATTCGAATCAAACAGGATCGGAATTATCGGGTAAATCGTTTGAAATTCGCCAATTTAATCCCTACATTAGGGTGCAACTTTGATGTTCGTATAGCCACGAGAATAGTAATAATGGATGCAAAAGCAATTTTAGAAGGTTTGTTGGAGAAGTCACAACGGGCCACGCAAACCGGTATGCAAATGGCGGAGGATCGTAAAATCATACCGCCAGCTGGAGATGAGCGAACGGCAATGCTCAAAGGCGCTGGAGCCGGAGCTCTGGCGGCTGGTGCTATTGCCTTACTGTTCGGCAGTAAGGGGACTCGTAAGTTTGCTGGTAAAGCTGCTAAGTTGGGTGGAACAGCTGCTATCGGTGGGTTGGCCTATAAAGCGTACACAGACTGGCAGGCACAGCAGCAAGCAGCTGCCCCTCAACAAACGCCACAATTGGACTCTCAGGCTTCTTCTGCCAGTAGTCTGAACTTGGGACAG
>JAVCKV010282877.1:0-14688 GCA_032274145.1 Herpochondria borealis
GAAAACATGAAATTGCCTTATACAAATAATGACACCACTAATAAAGCTAATTTGGATGCAGATATATCTGCTTGGCATTTGAAAAAGATATTTATGCCATCAGGTTCTGTTTTGAATCTTGAGATGGAACGAGATGATTATGCCTATGTTCAAGATGCACAAGTAACTAAGATGTTTAAGATCTTATCGACATCTGATGGTGATTTATCTAGTATCACAAGTAATCTAGAACTCGAAGGCGACCCTCAACCAGATGAGCGGGTTATCCAAATTGAACTAGAAGAACCAATCAGTACACAGGCCGAATTGAATGAATACATTAATGATTTACCTGAGGTAAGTCGATTGGGAGAAAGTTATAAACAACTGTACTATCGAATACGAGTTGATTTAAGGAATAGCGAAAATCCGACAGAAGAATATGTTACTGGTTATTGTGAAATAGATAAAAATTCGAATAGAGATGACCTGATATCGTTTGAATCTACTAGTGAGAATCTTACAACTGGACAATTCTCTAGAGCAAATATTACACTGAAAAATTCTAGAATTCGAGTCAAAGGAAAGACCCATCATCCAATGGCGATGACTTCGTGGGATTTTTTACGAGATAATTTGCCCGATAAAATGTTAGCAGCAGATCTCGGTGGGCCTCCAGATGCCCTAACTTCTTTGGATCAAATTGGAGAAAATATTAATGCCATTTTTACGGGCTTTTTTAAGTATTGCCAGAATAATAATTTTGCTCAAATTATTGACTTGGATAAATCTTATGTACGTTTGAACAGTCCTCGTAAAACGCAATATGGTGGAGGTATACGTGTAAAAGAAATACGGTTAGATGATGGTTGGAATCCATCAGAAACCTCTACACTAGGAGTGGCTTATGACTATACAACAATAGATGATAAAGATCGCATCCATAGTAGTGGTGTTTTGGAAAATGAAATAGCAATGGGTTATGATGAATGTCCTTTGCGTTGGGCTGTGATCCAGGAAGAATTAAAGGATGGAAAAGTTAGAGATGTTCATAAATATGAATATCCTATGAATGAAGGATATTATCCTGGCGCAGCAGTTGGGTATAGTAAAGTTTCTGTACGATCTTTGGCTTCGAACTATGCTTTGTTAGAATCAGAAGGAGAAATAATTCCTCCTGATTTAGCAGGAAAGAATTTTGGAACAACAGGAGAAACGGTGTATGAATATTATACAGCCAAAGATTTTCCTATTATCACCAATAAAACAAGTTTGGATGATACCGAAACAAATCCTTGGGCCAATATGTTGTTGGAATCCTTGGCAAGTGTTCGCTTAGATCATTACACAGGAACACAAGGTTACAGTATTCAGTTAAATGATATGCATGGAAAAACACATAAAATAACAACTTATGGTCAGTTACCAGACGGTTCAATGAGTCCAAACCCTTTAACAGAAGTAGAATATAAATATAAAACAAAAGAAGTAACAGATTTTAAACGAGGAAAAACCAATCAACAAATTACTATTCTGGACAATGAAGTGAAAGTTCTTGTGTCAGATGGACCTGAAGAACTCGCTGCAACAACAGAAACACAGTTATTGGGGGTTGATTATGAGTTCTTCATTGATGGAAGAGAAGCTTTACAAACTGCAGGTTCAGGAGGATTAGACTTTAATGCAGATTATGTACCACCATGGTTTGTGCTGCCATTTCCTTGGCCAACGTATAGTTATCATGAAAACAAAGCTCGAACTTCGGTGAGTAATAAAATAATTATGCGTTCTGGAATATTGGAAGAAGTGCATGCTTTTGATGGCCAAGCACATATTGTAACTAAAAATAAAGTTTTTGATGCACAGACAGGATCACCTGTTTTGGCTACCGTGGATAATCAATTAGGTGGGGAAATTTATAATTATAGTATTCCTGCCTATATGGCTCATAGTACAATGGGAGCTGCATCTAAAAACTGGGGACATAGTGCAGAAATGACTTTCAATAGTGCACCAGACATCTGTACAGGTTATTATACTCCAGTTACAAACACGCCAGCACATAATTTAATGGTTCCAGGGGATGAGTTTATCGCTACCATTCAAGATGTAACGAATGCAACTCTAAATGTAAAAACAAAAATAATTTACATGGGAGAATTGCTCAATTCATCAGGACTAAAAATTGCTCAATATGATATTGAAAATACAGGGAACTTACCTAGTTCAAGTTTATGGTTTGTTAACATGAAAAATACCCGATCAGGGAATAGAAACTTGGTTGGCGCAACCATCGCACAGTATAGTACCGTAGATACAGATCCAAGTACTCCAGATGACGCCAACCCTTTGGTGAATCGTACCGCAGGAACTGATTGTTCTCCAACATTTGTAAATATCAGTGTTTCAAATAACGTAGCAACATTAACAACTCCTGTAACACCAATTCCTGCTGTTATTAGTCCTGTATTAATTAATCAGGTATTATCGGCATCGGCAGCTGACTTTTCTGAAGATTGGACGATGGAATATTATGATTATAGAAATACAGAAATAGAGACGACCAATCCTTATACAAGCGGGACTAAAGGTGTTTGGAAAGCAAAAAGCAGTTATGCTTATGTAGACAATCGAAAAACAGTACCGTTAACAATTTCGCCTCAAGAAGTTGATATTAGAGAATCAGGTGTGGTTGATGATGTTGCTTTGTTTAATTGGGAAAGCCCATTCGTAGAATATTGTACGGAATCGAATTGGATTAGAACCCAAGATATTACTAAATACCGTTTAGGGGGGCAATCTGTTGAGTCTAGAGATATTTTAGGGAATTACCAAGCAGCTTTATATGGTTATAATGATAATTTGGTAACGGCTCAAGGGGTTAATACCACATTTTATGAATTAGGTTATGAAGGTTTCGAAGAGCCGAATCAGGCAAACAGTATTCAGGATGTAGCCAATGATGGATTCTTAAATACTGGGAATATTGATATTTTGCCTAAAGATGCCAACTTAACAATTTCAACTATTAGACGTCACGAAAATTACCGATTAACTTACCCTATGGCTAAGCCAGTAAGTTCAATTGCCAAAATTTTAGTTCGTAAATCATTTGACCCTAATGTGAACTTGAATGCAATAGCAACCTTACATTTACGAGACAAAGATAATAGCTATTCAGTAGATGCACAGGTAGTTGCTCAGTATCCATTGGATGTTTCAAGTGCACAACGTTTTAAAGTAGCTGGTTTAACACATCTTATTGACGAAAACACAGAAGATCAATTTACCGTTTATGAACTTGATTTTAGTCAATCGTGTAATGCTGCAGAATTAAATCAAAGCGATTGGTGGGCTGGAGATGTAAGTATTAAACATAACACTTCAATAAGTAAACATTTTAATAATACTACAGATGCTATTAGTACAGATTATGCACATACTGGAAAATACAGCCTAAAGCTAGATTTTAGTTCTACTAGTCATGATTATGCTCAAAATATTTTGAGGTTACAGAACAATAAAGGATATGTTGTAAGTGCATGGGTTAAAATTGTCGAGGTTGTTGGTGGCGCTGAAACATCTAATCCTGTTCCTACTTATGCAGACGGTACAAGGGGGATAAAAATAGGTGGGACTCTTTTTGAACCTTCAGGACCAATTATTGAAGGGTGGCAACGTGTAGAAGGTACTTTTATGCACAATAGTGCAAGTAATAATGGAGTACCTATACTAAGCTTTATGAAAAATACATTCTCTAAAATGTATGTAGATGACATTAGAATATTCCCTGCTGATGGAAATATGGTGAGTTATGTATATGATCCTATTAACTATAAATTGAAAGCAACATTGGACGATAATAACTATGCTACTTTCTATATCTATGATCAATCTGGAAGCCTAATCTCAACTAAGCGAGAAACAGAACGAGGAATTATTTCTATTCAAGAATCACGTTCTCATGTAGAAAAAACAAATTAAGACTTATGAAATATTCAATATTTGCTTTGAAAGCAACAGTTTTGTTTTTGTTTGTTTTCTCCTCAACTCATGCACAGTCGATTGAAGAAGATTTCGATAAAATGGTAGCAGCTTATAAGGGGGTTAGAAGCCTTTATGTTGAGATGGAGAATTTTGTATATAAAGGAGATGAATTGCAAAAACAATCGAGTAGTACCATTCGAAAGAGAGATGGTGAATATCTCTATAAATTACAAGAGCACTCCATGCTTATCAATAAGAAGTATGTGGTGATGATTGATAAAAGAAACTACAATATCATTTTTGATAACTGGTCTTCAGAGCAAGGGGAACAGTTATCGAAAATGTATATTCCTTCGAAAAAAGAACTACTTAAAGCTTATCCTGATGTCGTATTTAAAGGGATGCAAGGAAATTTAAAACAATATCGATTTCAAAATCCCAAAGAAGCTATTAGTACGATTGATTTATTTTTTGATGTAGAAACTGGTTTTGTTAAAAAAGCAGTCTATTTCCACAATCCCAAATTAATTAAAGGGGAAATGCGTACAGAGTTGAACCTTAAAGTGATTAATATCAAACCTAATTTTTTAGAAGATACATTTTCTGAAAAACAGTTTTTTACAATCAAAAATGGGAAAAGTGAAGCTGCTAGAGCATATCAAAAGTATACAGTACGGAATGCAGCAAGAAAACAATAACCTAAGAACCTAAGAAAACAGAAAAACTAATTAATGATGAGAGTCTCTATTTTATATTTATTAAGCTTTCTATTTTTTGTCTCAAGTACCCTTGAAGCACATGAATTAGAGTATTTGTCCAAAAAGGATAAATCTTCGATTGTGGTAGGAACTAATCTTCGAGTGAAAGATCCCCTATATGTAGCGAATAATGCATCAGAAGGGACACATTTTGTAGATCAGCATGATGCTGTGGTTAACCTGATTTATGGCCGAGAGAATCGGAGCGATATAGCAGGCAATACGTGGTTCTATGAAATAACATATGATTTAATTACTCGAGATATTCCTGTTACAGTCATCGGTAGCGGAACAGTACGAATAGAGCATAATAATACAGAAGGAATTTATGAATCATCCAAGATACATGAAGATGTATCGGGAAATATAGAGGTTCGAGTAACAGGGATAAATTCAACATCAGGAACGGCAATACCTAATGACATTCGATTAGAAGTAAAACTAAATATTGAGCGTTATGATTATCTAGACGAAATGGTACAACCAACGTTAATGATGTCATCTACTACTCCTGATGCAAAAGGACAAACAGAAGCTCGTTGGGCATACATGTCAGGAGCAGAATATTATGAGGTGGAATGGATTTATTGGGATGCAAAAAATAAGACATTGCCTCCAACAGCAGATGATGACTTGTTGTTTGAAGAAGCGATACGTGTACAAACAAATAATACCCATTATAAATTAGATTTAGTTTATCCAGCAGGTTTGGTTTATTTTAGAGTTCGTCCAGTAGGCCGTTTTGTAAGAAATGGAGTAGACAATAGTATAGAAAAGCGAGGGGAGTGGTCTGATAAGCAAGTTGTAGCCATTTTATTTGGGTTTGAGAGCCAAAGAAACTGGACCTTTTCAAGAGCGTATGCAGAAGATGGAAAAAACAAACAAGCGATTAGCTATTTTGATGATGGCCTAAAAGGGCGTCAATCTTTGACAACTCTAAGTAGTGAAAACACAACAATTATAGCGGAATCGGTTTATGATGTAGAAAATCGACCTTCTCTAGCAATAATGCCTGTTCCTGTAAATAATGAAAATGTGACAGGTTCAAATCTGCAGTTTGGTGGAGGTCATAGTAGTGGTTTAATTAGTACAGGAGGCATTACGTATACACGCACAGATTTTGATCAACACAACCAAACGACTCCAACTGTGTTAACAGGTCTTCCAAGTAACCATATTGCTAATCAGTATTACTCTTCGAGCAATCCTTTTAGTACAAAAATCCATAAAGAATATACACCTGATGCAGAAGGCTATCCAATTGCCCAAGTAAAGTACAAAAACGATGGACGTGGTTATGTAGAACAACAATCAGGTGTCGGTAAGTTCTATCAATTGCAAACCAATAGAGCAAGTAAGTATTATTATGTTCAACCCACAACAACGGAGCTACAAGCATTGTTTGGCGCTAATGTAGGAGAGGGAAAATATTACCGTAAGAATTATGCAGTAGATGCTAATGGTCAAGCAGCAGTTAGTATCGTAGATCAAGCTGGACAAACAGTTGTTACAGCCTTAGCTGGTGATGTACCCTTAAATGTGCAGGATTTAGATGGTAGCAAAAAGCTCCGTACAGAAACGCTGATGGGGAGTAATACAACGTCAGAATTAAATCAAACCAGTACTGTCGTCCACAATGTTTTTTGTGACGGTAACAATATCGATTACGATTTTGTATACGACTTAGAATCTGCAGTGAATGTGGTGAATGATACACCTAGTTTTTGCTTAGGCTGCACTTACGAATTAGAGATCCAAGTACGAGATGCAAACAATGCAATTATTCCTTGTACTCTAACAACGGTAAATCCAACGGTAACAATCACAGGCGGAATTTTGACAAGTAGTTATGTCAGTGGCCAAACGCCCTGTACCGATACAACGTATACGCCAACTAATGGCTTAATCGAATTTCGAGCGACTCTTCCAAGTATCGGGTCGTATACCGTATATAAAACCTTACGAGCAACAGGCCCAAATGCAGACGACATTTTAGCACAATTGCAAGCGACAGGTGGTGTAATAGACCAACAAACCTTCATAGATAATTATGTGGCAGCAAATTTTGATTCGACCGAATGTACAGACTGTAGCCATGCGATGCGTCAAGGATTGTGTGAAGACATAATACAAACACGTTATCCAGACTTAGATTTTGCAGATTCTATTGATCTTGCCTTGTATCAACTGATGTTGGATACTTGTATGAATGATACAGTCCATTGCGATGCATTACGCTTAACCTATATGTACAATCAAATCATAGGAGGGAAGGATTGTGAAGCAATACTGAATGAAATGATTGGACAGCTATCTCCTGGAGGTTGTTTGTATGAGGCTGGTTTTTATAGCGCTGCCTTCGCAGATAACTGGGCTATTCCTGACATAATAGATTTAACAACAGGGAATCCTATTTCGAGTGATGCTATCGCAGTAGCGATGATTGAAGATACTTTATTATGGCAAGATGGATGGGCCGATCTATTAGTAACCTTACATCCAGAATATTGCCGTTACTTAGCTTGTGAAAATGATGCCGATTTATCAGCGAGTAAACTCTTTGATGTAGAACTATCAGGTTATGGCGATTGGTATCAAATGGGAATAGGATTGGGATTAACGGTCTCCAATCCAACAACGCCAGCAGAGAAGTATACAATCGTAACGACCTTAATAGGAGCGGATCCGTTTATTAGTAATTTGGCTCCTGTAGCAGGCTCCGTAGGTGCTTTTAATACGAATAATCCAATCGATTCTATCTTATCGACTTATTGTAATGACCAATGTGCTTTACAAACACCTGTTTTTCCTGTTACTTGTAATTGTAATGGAGCAGATATACTGTATTTCTTAGAACCAACAGGCCCATTAGGGATACATGCACCAGCAGATGAAGCTGCCCATTTGGATATGTTTAGAGGGATTTACTTGAATACAAAACAGAACTTGTTTTATAAAGATCAATGTGACCTAGTGATACCGCAAGGAATAGCTAATTTTCCGAGTCTAAGTTGTCAAGAAATAACAGGAGAGCCCTTGATGCAGATGGCAAATGGGAATGTGATCGGCTTTAACAGTGGAATAACAACAGTAGATGAACTAGCTTCATTGGTCGCCAATCATGTTTATGGAAGTGATAGTACCTCTACAGTCTCGATGTGTGGTCAACTCTGTGCATCTAGAGCAGATGGCTGGATAGAAGATCTATGTCCAGGTTTGGCTGTAGCGGCAAATGACGCTAATGCACCAGCAGGAGTGAATGCTTTATATAATGCTTTACGAGATGGATTGATCAATTATTGTGAATATGGATGCGGATCAACATTGCCTGTAGAAGTGCCAGTAGGAAGTGGTAATTATCTAGCAGCAAATCCGTTGGGAGAACTACTGACAGAAGATTTAGGCCATATTCTATTTACAGCACAGCCATTAGGAATTATTGCACTTTTGGATGCGTTGCAAACCTCTTTTCCAACAATGTATTGTGGAACAGGGACAGGATCGGCTGCATTAGATAGTGCATCAGTGGCTCAAAATACCGTTTACCAACCCTGCATCAGTTACTATAATCTAACAGCAGGTCTACCGATACAAAACCCCAAATGTGATTTATTAGGAGATGTGTTTAGCCAATTGGATCAAAATTTATTCCCTGTACGCTTTAGTACTAGTACAGGAACAGAACCAAGTTTTAGATCTTTCAATCACTTTAATACTCCACTAAATACTTTGATAGGCGTACCAGCTTATGCCAGCTATATAAACAGTAGCTTGTTGAATGGTTTGAATACCATTAGTTATTTTTCGCCACCAGGAGCGTCAGGAGTAACAGGAGTTCAGTTATTTAATGAGTATAATTATGACAATAATGGTGACTTAACAGACATCAATCGTTTTATAGAATTTAAAGGAGAAGGATTTGATGATAGCTGTAGTGCAAACTTAGGATTAGAATTAATCCATCCAGTGACAGGAGAGGCAATCAATCCACTAGCCATTATATCTTTGGGAACCTATGATTGCACTTTAAATCAAGTGCCTGTAGAATATGTAACGCAATCTTGTGTTTATGCTAATAATAGCCCAAATACAAGCGATGCAGCTTGCAGTAGTCCATTAATTACAGAGACGGTGAATGCTTTTGTACGCGTCAATATCGAGCCTTGTATGCCTTCATGGGAAGGAGGCGACACCTTGATGTGGAAACCCATCGTCGATTATACGATCATCAATGTAGGTACGGCAATAAGCCAATGTGATTCTATGCAAATATGGGAATTGCAACAAGAAGCAATGTCTGCTTACCAAACCTATTTGAACGATGTGGTCAGTGAGGTATTAGCTGATGCAAGTTGTGTACCAGTACAAGAACGCTTTTCGGTAACGTATGAATCGACTGAGCAGCACTATACTTTATATTATTACGACGAAGCAGGAAATCTAGTACAAACGTTGCCACCAGCAGCGATATATCCATTGGATATGTCCCCAGGAAACACCAATTTTGTCCCATTTAAAAATACCTTATTACCTGGCGTACATCCTGAACATAATTATGACTTGTTAACAACATATACCTATAATACATTAGGTCAGGTGATTACGCAAGAATCTCCAGATGGCGGCCTCACAACATTTTTCTACGATTATGCCCAACGATTACGCTTGTCTCAAAATGCGAAACAGGCGCCAACAGCAAATGACGCTACAACTTATGGGACAGGAGGCGACTATGCTTATACTCGATTTGATGAACAAGGTAGAGTGGTAGAGGTCGGAAGATTAGAAAATTATGTAGTAGATATCAATGACTTAAATAGCATAGATTTTCCTAGAGATACCCAAACACTGAGCGAGCAAACGGTCACCATTTACGATAATCCAATGGCAAATGGTTCATTGACTCAAGAAAACCTAAGAAGTAGAGTGTCGGGTAGTTATAACGAGCACAATGCGACGCGCTATAGTTATGATATACATGGGAATGTTAAAGTAATTCAACACCAAATTGAGTTATTTGGAGCAGCAGAAATAGAATACGATTATGATCTAATAACAGGAAATGTCAATGAAGTGGCTTTCCAAAAAGGAACAGAAGATCAGTTCTTCCATCGATATGCTTATGATGCAGACAATCGATTGACAAGAGTACGGACAAGTAAAAATAGTTATTTGTGGGACACGGAAGCTCGATACTTCTATTATGCCCATGGACCTTTGGCTCGTGTAGAAATAGGACAAGATAAGGTACAAGGAATGGACTATTATTACAACCTGCAAGGATGGATGAAAGGGGTGAATAATACAACCGAAGCCAGTGATATGGGCAAGGATGGAGACGTTGTGACAAGTTCCCCATCAGTAAACAAAAACAAATGGTTTGGTAAGGATGAATATGCTTATAATTTAGGTTATCATAGAGAAGACTACAAACCAATTGGTGGCTCGATATTGGGCGTAATGGAGCATAGTGGAACATCGATCTTTGATAACGAACTAAAACCAGCCTCAGCAACAGGATCACCAACAACAGGTTTATTTAATGGGAACATTGCCTTTATGATTACGCATATTCCAGAATTGGAAGATCAAGTTAACAACAAACAGGCAACGAATGCTATGGTGTATCAGTACGATGCATTACATAGGATCAAACAAGCGAAGTCTTTCCATTTGAACAAAAGCAACAGTCAATGGACTAGAGATGCAAATACAGAATGGTATGATACAAAATATAGCTACGACAAAAATGGAAACATCAAGACCTTAGAGCGCTACAATAAAGGAACTCTAATAGATGATTTAGTTTACAGGTATAAAGTAGTAACACCAGGTGGTTCTAATCCAAACCAAAATCTAACAGGCAGGAATTTCAACCAATTGAATTATGTAGAGGACAATGTCACTGCAGTAACAGTAGGTGATTTTGAAGATCAATCAATCCCCAATTACCAATACGATGTAGTAGGGAATCTAATAGAAGATTTATCCCAAGAGATCGATCAAACTGATGGAGGGAGTATACAATGGAACTTGATGAATAAAATAGATCAAGTGACCTATTCTACAACAAGTGGAAAGAAACCTTTAGAATTCACCTATGATGTAGGAGGAAGTCGTTTGACAAAAACATCAACGGTCAATAGAGATCGAGTAACAACTGTCTATATTCGAGATGCAGGAGGGAATATTATGGCAACCTATGAGATGGTAGATGAAGAACGTCTTAATCTAGGAGAAGATCCAGAAACCTTTCCTTTCGGTGCAGAAATCTATTCCAAGACTTTAAAAGAAATGGTTTTATATGGAGCTAGTCGCTTGGGAGTGCGTAAATTCGATGATAATTGGGATAGTTATATAAAAATAGAGGAAGCTCCTTCGGAAATGTTATCAATATTGCCTATCTTGACAGGAACAGAATATGTAGATATTTCTGCTCGTGGAGACAAGCTCTACGAGTCCAGCAACCACTTGGGTAATGTTTTGGTCACTTTCTCAGATAAAAAGATCGGTAAGGTGAATAACTTACTGCTGACCTCTGCTGAGTATTATGAAGCCAATGTAACGACTGCCTCTGACTACTATCCTTTTGGCTGGCAAATACCGAATAGGAAACTCAATCCTAATAATTATCAGTTTGGATTTAATGGCCAAGAAACAGACACAGAATGGAATGGCGGACAGAGTGTGAATTTCTTATTTAGAGTTCATGACCCTAGACTTGGACGCTTCTTATCTGTTGATCCGCTTGCACCAAGTTATCCTTGGTATACTCCTTATCAATTTGCGGGTAATATGCCTATTTGGGCTAGAGATTTAGAAGGAGCTGAACCAGATAAAAAAGGAAGTAAAGAAGGTGAAGGAACGAGCGATGGGTCAGGGAAAAACATACCAATGTCTAAGGGGGGGAAATGTGGTGGATTAGATAAACCGATTACAGAAAGTGCAAAAGAATCTAAAACATCTAAAAAACCAGCAATGGGAACTGAAGCTACAAATCAGCAAGGGCAAAAGTCTGTATATTTAGAAAGCGAAGATAGAAATGGGAATAAAGAAGGGCTATGGTATCCTAAACCCTCAGATAATGAACTTGATAAATTAGAAAGTGATATTTATAAAGGAATTAAAAGGGCACGAACAGATGGTTATGTAGTAGCTCCAAATAATTTGGAACGTTTTATGAAAGGAGTAGGAGGTACGAAACCTGAAGATGTTCAATGGTTACAACAGCAGCGAATGATAAAGAAAGCTATGGATATTAACTATGATAGATTTTTTACCGAAAAACATTCATCAGGCAAAGATGAATCTATAGAGTTTCTTGCAAGTCAACTAAAAGATGGAGGAACTGTAACAAAACCAACTGATTATTGGGTTTATCAAATTGTCATTGCTCCTTGGGAAATTCCAATGAATGATAAACTTTTTTGGGCATATGGAAATTCAGCTCTTAAGACAGAAAGCTCTTTTGAAATTACGAGAAATGGTAATTATATAACGGTTACAGGGGTAATGACTCATACATTCATTGATGATTATAACTGGCATATTGGAAAAGTTGTGAAAATCCCAGGAGTCGGAACAGTTAAAGACGAAAATATGCTTTTAATGCAGGTTTATAAAGGAGCTAAACCTTTTAATGTTAGAACTGAATGGACCGAAGAAGTTAATCAAACTTTTGAGTTTACTCCTTAAATTATTAAAAGATGAACAAATGTATAATTATAATTATAATGATAATAATTTGTGAAAACATTATTATTGCTCAAAAAATAGAACTAAATGTTAAAAACCAGCATCCTTTTTTAGTTGACCATGATAGAATTTTATTATCATATGATAGCAATAACGATCTAATAGATTCTGTGAAAATTTCTCCTTTTACAGGAAGTCAAATTAATGCCTCAATATTTGAGAATGATTCTACATACATTATTATTGATGGTAATGGTTTATGGATATACCTGAGCAAAAAAACTAATGAGTTCTATAGTGCTAATTGGGAATGGAATAAAGATTTGCCACTAAATTACATTGGTACATTTTGCTTTAAACACAGAAAAAATAATTATTTTCTATTAAAAAAAGAGTTAAGAAAAAATGATGTTTATCAAATCAAAGATCCTACAGATTATAGCAATAGGTTTTTAAAACCAGTAAAACGTAGGAAATTAGTATTTGTTAGAAATAATAAAAAGGAATAAGGTATTCAGACTCAGGAGCCAAAAGACTAGAATCACGCCAGTAGCAAGGCTACCACTTCGCTAGTCGCTGTGTTCTGTACATGTTTCTAGGCTTGGCCTGTTCGTCTTCATGCAGCTTCTCATGCTTATATTTGCGCCAAGTATGTCGCATACAAGCATTACAGGCTGCTTAGTGTGCGTACACTGCTAGGAGCTAGAGGCTGCGGATAGTTTATAATGCTATTTCCTTTGTGCCACAGGCACAAGCCAGCGCAGTTCCCTACGGTCATCAATAGAAAAAGGTTTATCCTTGTATAAAAAATGCCCCTTCAGAAAAAATCTGAGGGGGCATTTTCATATTGCTATCTATCGTTGCTGTCGCACTTTCCTATCTAGCACCTTCTACTCCATACGCTATCGGTACGCCAGCCACGAGGGACTTTTGTCCTCTCTTTTTAATGATTCGCCTGTTGGCTCAAAGGGAAGCGCAATAGTTGCGTGGATCAGTTTTATTCCGCTATGCTCCATAAAGACTGAGCCTCAATAGTGGCTGTGCGCTGCCATCGCTGCAAAGCAGCCCCGCACACAGCAACGATTGAGGTAAAAAAAAAGCAGCTCGTGAGCTGCTGAAAGTTATTGTTTTGTTCTAGTATCGAAAAGGGTAACAATGCGGATGGACTTTTTGAACACTCGGTATAAGAATGCGCCATATTTATGGAATAAGCCTCGTCTTGTTCCTTTTATCTTTCCAGAGACTTCAAACATATCAGGTTGTTCTTGAATAAGTCCAACCACACGTTCAAAGTCATCAGTAAAATCTTTAGCTACTTTATCAGATTTATGAGTTTTGATATTATCAACCAAATTCTCTAAATTTTTATTCGCTTGCTTTGTAAAAACAACTTTATTAATCTTCTTCACTAACGATATTTTTTCATCACTTCTTCCATTGGAATCAAGTTCCCTTCCTCAATATCTTTCATTCCTTCATGATAATCGTCTTTGACAGATTGGGGTAAATCATCCCACCAATCATGTTTTTCTTCACTAGAAGCATCGAGTAAACCTCTAATATAATCTGTTGCACGTTGTAAAAGATTAGGATCTAAGCCTTGGAGCATAGAATTTAAATCTTTCAATTGAATTTCTTTTTGAGTCATAGTAAAAATGTTTTTTAGATACTTTCAGAAACTTTGTTGTAAATGTTTAATGCTCGGAGCATGTTTTTGACAGTTATTTTGACCTCATCAGTTAAACTATTATAGTTCCTGAGAAGTTGAATAACCTCATTGTCATCAATGAAAAGAGCTTTATCCGAACCCATTAAATAATCTAAGCTAACATCTAAGGCTGTTGCTATTTGTAAAGCAACTTTAACAGAAGGAACGGTTTGTCCTTTTTCGTATTTAGAAATAACCCGTTTATCAACACCAATAATTTTACCTAGTTCTTGTTGGGTAACATTCCGTTGTTTACGAATCTCAAGTATTTTTTGTCCAAAATCGTTCATAAGTCTATGTTTTATAAGACAAAAATACAAAAAACAGACCTTAAATGCCACTTTTCGATATAAAGATAGGATTTTAATTTGCTTTTGTCAATTAATTATATGACTTTTGTTTTTCAAGGAAGTCAATTTATTTATAGACTACTTTTTTCAAAAAGAATTTGCCAGCGCTGCTAAGTTCGTCAAAATCCAGCAAGATGACGATCACCCAAATAAAGAAAGAGTTAAGCATACAAGATGTCTTAGCTCATTATGACTACGCCATAAACAAGAA
>JAVCKV010282988.1:0-14688 GCA_032274145.1 Herpochondria borealis
ATTTCTCAACCACATTACGTTTCCTGACACAAAGGGTGGAGCTACAGTGCGCAAATTCATCGAGGCGCAAGATCAGGCAGACTTTTCTGATGCGGCCAATATCTTTGCACACAAGACATTGTCTTTGAGGGTCAAATGTATGTTTGAAGCCAATGGTCGCGAGGCGGTGACCAAGATCTTTCTTCAAGACTTTTTGTTCCGGCATCCATGATTGTCAAAATTAACATGCATGGAAGCGGTGGCCAAGTGCGGAGATTGCCACGACAAGTACATGGTACTATCTATACACGGTGCTTCTCAAGGGGGCAGAAGAGAATCTTTTGAGTACCGATTTGGTCACCACGGATGAAAAGGGTCTCATTTGCCGTCTGGATAATTGCTTCGATCCACGCAAGGTCAGACTCCCTGCTCCTCCTCCGTAGTAATTCCCGAGAATATCGGTGCTCGCTCGGCTGTAAGAATATAGAGACATGCAGTATAAATGAAGATACGGAACTGCTCTCCAGCTTTCGAAACCTCGTCTCAACCATTCTCACTTTTGTACCATCGTAGCAACACGAGAACCATGAAGAGCAGTGGGAGGATTAGCACCAGTAGTTGCATTCTCGGCTACTTGAAGAGGAGTTGTGTAAGTCAATGTTGTCACATATATGGAAGCGCAGTTCCGGTTGCTCCTGTAGAGGATGTCTACTGTACATACTATGATTGTCAATCTCCAACCTAGAGTTGGTGAGAAACGACACACAAATCGATGAAAGAAGATTGTTCGAAATAAAAGTTCAGGCACCGTACTAAAGCTCATCAAACCCGACTGACTATCTTACGCCTCATTGGCTTCTCTTGCACAAGCATCACACATACTAACATATATACCAAAGACTTGTTACAGCACAGAAACAAATTTGCTAGATGCGTGTAGGGATTAATATTTATTTCATCTTGTCGGCATTGGAGTTAGGACCAACCTTCTTGCCTCCCATACCGGTGACAACATTGACGTAACGACGATTGTATTGCAGACGCTTCTTGGCACGGCCTCGAGGCTGCTTCTTCTTGTCTTCCATTGGCTCGACCTTTGGAGTCTGACCCTTCACCTTACCGGCACGTGCAAGCGATCCGTGAACTTTTCCCATTCTGAAATATTTTGTGAAAACGTTGAGCAATCTGCGAGAGTTGAAAATACTGTTAGTACATTGAGAGAATCATCGATCATGGGGATACGACAACCGCAGACACAGGTGTCGGGCATCAACCCTAGCAAAGGCAACAACCACGATACACGCCTGGGGATCGAGATGCCTCAAAACGCCCATCATTCCTTCCAAAACTAAAGCTTCACCCATCGGCACCCATATCAACTAATGGATAAGCAGTCAATCGAGGGACAGCGTTCTCAAGAGCATAATCCAGGTTCTGTGACTAGCGCCACTGCTTGTTGCTCGACTGAAAAGGACCAACAACAGCACAATGTGATTATATTCGCGTGCTGCACTGCTTCTCCACCCCCGTTCTCCCCAGGTCTTCCTCGTCAATTGGTGTGTCGCCACTTGAATGCATGTCAACAACAAACTGTAAAGCAAGCCAAGAAAACATCGTTGCCGTCGTCTACAACATGGTGCATCATCTCCTCACCTGCAAAAAGTGGTTGACGATTGGGAAGGAAATTCCATACGTAGCCTTCCGTATATTGTCTACAGCAGCAAGTAACAGGTAGAGCCAGCCACACAGTGCGCCGTTTGTCCGTCAACCAAACCAAACGGAGGACTGACTGACCACGTCTGAAAACCCTAACTCTAATGCAGTGTGTGGCCATCAAAACGATGGCAACTCTCTACTTCCTTCATAGAGCTACTTGAGACCTTGGGTAGACTGGCTAGGCTGGCTAGACTGGCTAGATTACCAGATGCTCATCAAGCAACATGACGTGGCCCTTGATAAGTGTTGTCATTCTTATATTTCTCTATGGGCAGCACGGTACTTTCTAGAGATCTTGACGTTGCCCACACGGAACCCCAGTTGACCTTGGACCTACCTTGTGTCGATGCTGAATGCCTATGAGACTATGTATATCGAGTAGAGCGCGGAGACCATTCGACAACAACCTTACTTATGTTAACAAACTTCTTGAGAAGGCATAATGCTGTCATATTATCACAAGAGCGCACCACGTTGCTGAGACTTATAGGGAAGAGTGACTCACTTCTTCGAAAACTGTCAATGCGGTACATGTAAAAGTAATTAGAGGTGCCAAGACAACATTTATGTACAGTATAATTATATTATGCGGCGGCGGCCAATTGAGGATGCGAATCCAAAATCAGGTTGGTAATGAAACCTTCGCAGTCCTGCTGGTTCACTTGACCAAATTGGCTCAAAGTAGTTAGACAGCTCGATACTTCCTGAAAGTATCCTCTCGCAACTCCGTAGTTGCAGAACTCTGAATGAATCCAGCCCAAGTTGTTGCAAATCGCCGCATCGAGCAACATTTCACTAGAGAGAAGCTTGTTGCCTGCGTGCTTTCGCTGACGAACCGCCATGACGATTTCGAAAAATTTCTGAGATGTGCTCAGCAGCTTGGAGTTGTTGTTTAGGAAGCCAGAGATCAGACATGAAAGAGCGAGATTGTAAATGATAGCCGTGCTCTCTTCTGCGAGATCAGTGTTGTTGCTCTGGTGTTCTTGATGTGTGACTACGGGAACCACAATGAGAGCACGTCGAAAGATGAAGGAAGATCCCGCGGGCACTGGAAGTCCCAACTCAGTATGCAGTGGGGCATTGTCTGACCATTTGAATCCAACGTTGCTTCCTGACGAATTGTCGTCAGTAGAGGTTGTCTTTTGGTCGGCGATGCCCTTCTTGATGGACTCTAGAGCATGTGTGAACATTTGACGAGCATGGTCGTAGTGGCCAGATTCAAAGTGCATGACACCTTGGTTGTTCATGGAGATCGCTTTTTGGACGCTTTGTGATGATGACATGTTGTATGGTTTACAAGAAACAGGCTGAATTGTGAGATAGAGTGTCGAGACGAGAAGTTGTGTGACAAGTCTGTGGGCTGAAAAGCATTCCCGTCCGAACCGATCTCCGACATAAAATGGGGTCACAACTCACAAAAGACGCCAATCCCTCTTTGCATACCAGAAGCGGCTACTGAAATCCACGCAAAGACTCATGACCCCATTGTTGTATGTCTAAAGGTGTGGTATGACCTATGTGTCACCTGTATAAGGTTTATGCCGACTTCCCGTGTGATAAAATTATCATAGACCAAAAAGCCTTTTTGTCGTACCGGGACGTCCTATTCTAAATGCCATTTCTACAGTATGACTCCACAACTTGGTGCGACACGGGCATCCGATCGTGTCTTCCATCGTGAGCATCCAACCACGGGAATAATTACTTCAGATAACAGAAGCATGACCCCAACTTCGTCCAAAAGTTAGGTGGTGGTGCGGTCATAGCAAGACTGGCACTTCTGCCACGGTGCTGAATAGTCGAGTGATTCGGAGATATAAAAATATATGAGGTATGCAAAACTGGTGACGAGGATCCCTTCCTGTGGCACCAGGCTACTGACCTGGTAATTGTGTCCTAATGCGCATACAGTACGAGTACTTGATAGGGATCTTTTGTCTGACCAACGGAATGTGACTTTGCAAGTAACGTAGACTAGAGTTTATAAGCTGTTCAATGTCCTTCAAAATATTCTATACGGAGTAGCTTATTAGCGGTGTTGTTTAGAACTACCAGGTAGCACTCTAGCTATGCAGCAGCTGCCAGTTGAGGAAGCGACTCCAGCATCAGGTTCGTAATGAAACCTTGGCAGTCTTGTGCATCGATTTGGCCAAATCTGCTTAATGTTGGAATGCGACTCGACACTTGCTGAAAGTACTCTTTGGCAGCCTCGAAATTGCAAAACTCTGTGTGAATCCAACCCAAGTTGTTGCAAACAGCGGTATCAAGTAAAACTTCCCCAGTCAGCTTTTTAGATTCGCACTTTCGTTGACGAATAGCCAAGACTATTTCGAAAAACTTCTGACCCGTTCTCAGCAGCTTGGAGCTGTTTCTCATGAACCCAGACGTCAAGCACGAAAGCGCGAGGTTGTAGATAATAGCAGTACTCTCTTCTGCAAGATCTGTGCTTCGTTGTTCGCCTGAGCCTTCAACCACAATGAGGGTGCGGCGAAAGATAAAAGAGGTACCCGCTGGTTCTGGAAGCCCCAACTCAGCATGCAGTGGAGCATTCTTCGACCATCGGAATGCATTGATTGATGGTGTGTCAGCTCCATCGGAAGGGCTCTTGCGGTTGCTAGAAACAGCAAGTTTGATGGACTCAAGGGCTTCTCTGAACATTTCACGAGCGCAGTCGAAGTTACCAGATTCGAAGTGCTTTACACCTTCATTGTTTCTAAAGATGGCCTTTTGGACGTTTGTAGATGACATGTTGGATGTTAATTGTGAGCTTGTTCGAATTGTGAGAAGTGCGGATGATTTTGTGTTCTCGATTGGGCCTCTTTGGGTCTCGGGGTGTTCTTCCGACACCTTTTCCGATGCCCGTATTATGTCCGGTGGGGGTCACAGCTCACAGCCCCGGGGTCTTGCGAGTTCTTCGATTGAGACGACAGGTACTGACTGCCCTTACCTAACAGCATTCCCGACAACACATACAGCTCCCGACAATGACCTCAGCTTCGTTTAGCCACTGACTGCCGTGGCAACACAGAGATGATGCATGCGGCTGACTTCCCGTTTGTTGTCACGCACCTCGATACTTTCATTGCAACCACTGTCATTGTCGCAGCAGTATGGCGAAGCAACAAAAACGACCGCAGCACCGGAGTACACGTGTACACCCCTTCCTGCAAAGCTGGCCGAAGCTGCTCAGAATGAGACCACTCGAGGTGACATCTTATTGTGAAAGATGATGGAGATGCCTGTTGCGACTGTGTGCCTCCAGCATGTGGGTTGCACGACTTGTCTGGATGTGGCGTATCTGTTGAGTTTGTGTTTACTGGTTTGACACCAGCATGGGCGAGTGGGCGCCTTTACGCCAGACGCTTGAACAAATTCGATAGAAGATTGGTGAGAAGCAAGACGTCTCAACCGCCGAGGATCCCTGAGCACTTTTAGAAAGGTTGGGCGAAACGAGGGTCACGTTACCCTCTCTTAAGCGAGCACGTTTCCAAGTGGATAGAAGCTCGTGGAGACGAGAAGCAGGCTGCGAAGCCCATCGATAGCCCGAATTGATTGCTGTGGGCTCATTTGCCTGCGGATGGCGAATACGATCGCTGCTCGGAACGATCGTCTCATGCGAGCGCAGAAGTAGTAGTCCACGCGTCAACATACGCCAGCGATGTAGCCAGCACTTTAAAGGTTGCCGACCCCAAGGTTCGCTTTTACTGTAGAGGAGATAATAGCTAACTATTTTCTGGTTGCAGCTTGCCTTGGTTTACGAGACAGTACCTAACGCAATCACTTCTTCCTTAAAAAAGGTACACTTTCAGCTCGAAACGATTGGTTGATTGATGACAAATGCGAGAAGCAAGCAACCGATTGGTCTCATGCATCCCATACAGGGTGTTTCCTTTGGGCTCTCACTCCTGTGTCACCTTCTTCATTCACTCACTCACATGTAAAAGGCATCGCCGCGTGTTGCACGTGATCTACAATTGATCCAATAGCTCCGGATGTTCCCAGTATGACAAATAGCGGAGCGCAAACCAATAGGAAGAAGGCACAAATGATCATTTGGGGCCATCCTATCAGCCGAAACGCCGCTCCCCAACTATCCACTCTCCTCCGATTCGTCGCTAGATACAAAGCAACCGGCCAAGCAAACAAACTGGGTGCACCGAACAACGACCCAATGAGTGCTTGAACTGCTGCGAAAAAGGGAATGCAATTGCCAATCACAAATCCGAACGCCAAATATCCGGTTGTAATCAAGAACCAATGAATCGAGCCTTTGGTTGTGTCGAGTTGGAACGTTGATGGAAATATTGTCTCATGCAACCACATGTGCAGTGGTTGACCAGCAATCACGTAAGATACGCCAACGTGGAGAGAAACCAGTATTCCAACGGTTGTCTTAGCAGTGCCTGCCGGTAAAATGTCGGGTAAGAATTCTTCTGTCTCAATGCCTCGAACTCCATAAGCGACAAGGACGGTGAGAGCGTACATGAAGCCCATGATACCATACGCCAACCCACAGGATTTGGGAAATTGCGAGGCCTCCTTCATTTCGGACATTATTTCGAGAAAAATAGTGTGGCCTTGGTAGGCAAAGACAAAAGCTGAGAGTGCCTCGAGATAGTCGAGCGGTGTTGTCGTATCCGGAGGCGCCATTGTGGTCGTCTCTCCAAACGAAGATGTCGAGGATGTAGAAAGGAGATTGCCAATGACAATAAATACCATTAATATAATGGCGCAGGTGGATGGCAGAGAAAGGTATTTGCTGATGGAATAGAAGTCTCGACACTGACAGGGCAGCACCAATAGTACCATGGCGACAAAAGAACGTTGGTAAGAGCAGCCCAATACTCCTTCTGGTAAAATATCCGCAATTCCATCCGCAATCGCAATCAAGTAATAAATAGCGATAGCTCCCCAATTGACCAGCATGCAGATTTGAGTCAATTTTCCAAATTTGGGCCCCAATAGTTCCTTAGAGGCTTCGGCAATGCTATGAAAGCCCTTGGGAGAATGCAATAAGTAAACTCGGGAGAGCAACCAGCCCGAGTAGGCGGCGAAAAAAAAGAAGAGTGGAACTGCCACAATAGTCGACGCCCACCCAATCTGTTTGGCCGCATAAGGCAGGGATAATATTCCCGTCCCCATCACTTCGCTCAGGAGCATAATGACAGTTGCATACCACGGCGTTCTTGCAGATCCAATAGTGTGCTCTTCTTCTTCTCCTTCTGCTTGATTGGGCAGTATTTCATCTTGAAATGAGTCTTCGCTTATGCCGTTAAACTCAGTGAGCTCTACATCTCCATTGGTGCCTGCTAAGCGATGACCACGAGGATATGTGGTGCAGTCGTTTTCGTCATGATCTTGTAGATGCTGCTCGCGGACAAGGGAGAGACCCTCCGAGCTGTCAGAAGCGATTTTGCGCATTGGTTTCATTCTTCTGTGGTGCTACGAGTGGAGCGCCGCGACTGACTACTTCGAAGTAGATAGAGGTGAGAACCTTCCAACCTCGATTGATTATTCGTAGTGGTGGTGATGACCACAGATGACTCACTCCAGTTTGTTCAAAGTCACTGTAGTGGGACAGACAGTACATGTGCTAGTACCTGCAACAGGGGGCCCCCCGCGTCCGCCGTCCCACAAACCCAATTCAATTCCGGACAAATCTGATTTGTCCAGATTTGAATTGTTTGGTACTCTATACTCGGTGTACGCAAGACACCATCTCGGACTATTGCACCAACCAATATCAACAGGAGGGCTTATGAATCCGAAGTCGCTTAGAACTAGGGGATGGGGTTGCTCGGTATCTTCGCTTATGAATCCCAGGTCGCTCAGAACTAGGAGTTGGGGTTGCTCGGTATCTTCGCAAGGCGATCGTGTCACCTGGAAAATTGTCTCAACCACGGATCTGTTTGCGTGGGATACGATATGAGTCTCATTGCAGTCACGTTTGGACAAGCTTCGCAGAAAAATGGATACCACAGACATCATGTACATTCACATTATGTCCTACATCAAGTCAAAGTCGGTACTCGAGTAGTCAGTTTTGTCAAGAGGATGGGTTGGTCCGGTATCGGTTGCAATCACGAGTCCCAACAAAGCTGCACAAGGAAACCAAAGTTCGGAAGGAGACATGTCCGATCGCTCAGGTCGCTCGGGCCTGTCGACTTCTTCGACGTCGATCGATCTCACTCACTGCATGAAGTTCGCCAAGGGTATCCCGTGCTTTGAACTTGGAACGGGACTGATTGACATTTCTTCTATTGGCGTTGCGGGCTTGGCGACTCATAATCTACGTGCAACCTTGACAACTTCCATTCATTATTGTGGCGCGAGGATGGGCGATTGTCCCACTAAGAACTTGGACGTATCTGTGACGAACAAAGCGATCGTGGATCATGCGGAAAGAGACAGCCCACCGCCCAGGCTGTACAATATGGTCAAGTTCTTCCGGTTGAAGAGAGGAGTGGATCTTTCGTTTCTTTCGTTCTGACAATACCTCCTTTTCAAGATTCTACAGAAAACAGAAGCAATTTCCATCTGATTCATAATTCGTTCAGTGTAACAATCAACAAAGTTCTATGCTTAACTACCTCTCTCTCACTCTGTTCCTCGCAAGCCTTGCTGTTGTTGACGCGTTCACCGTGCCCAGCTTCGGAGTCGCCCTTCCCAAGCAGCCAGCCGTGGGAATCTCGCCCTCGTCCTCCTTTTCAAAGGGGTTGACGGAAATGTCAATGTCTGCCCCCACCAGGAGCTGGCGCCCACCTGCTGAAGATAAGGCAACAGACGAAGGCCTTGAATACCTCGGCGAGGCAGACGGTGTTCGCGCCACTCGCACCTTTGCCGAGGGTGAAGTTGTCGTACATGGTTTCCGCGTCAAAGACGAAGGCAAAATCAATCATAGCCATGCATCCCAAGTTTCATTGGACCAATGGGTACAGCATGGTGGCATCCAGTCGTTTGTGAACCACGCGTGTTACCCCACATCAAATCTTCACCCCCGAGAAAGAATCGACGAAGATGGTGTGTTGGTGCATGACATGGTTGCCCTCCGTGAGATCCCCGCGGGAACAACCGTAACCATGGACTACTGCTTGCGCAACTTGTTCATTCAGCATTTTCCACCAAAGTGTTTGTGTGGTGGAGCCAACTGCCGCGGGCAAATTCGTGGGTGGGCTGCTCTCGGTGCAGAAGATCGCGACATCATGCGCCCCTTTGCTGTTCCCTATCTTGAATTGTGGGAAAAGACGGTCGAGGTGAAGCAATCATAGGCTTACTACCCCAGAGTGCTGATGGCCTCTAAAGAGTGCGAAGCGCAGGCAGTACTGTAGTACAGATATGCTGTACAGTATCTCGTTGGAAAAGATTGATTCATTCCCATCGTGTGTCTGTTATACTGTACGTTTCGTCACAGTCTCATGTGTCTCAAAACGAGTTTTCTCGCAACAAACGAGAACGGTTAGGAATTTGATACATAATTTAGTTGGATACCAAAGGCGCCATAGTGCTTCTAGACTTCTCATATGTCTTAGATCCCCTATTCCTATTGATAACGAAAGTATGGATAGGCCAACATCAATCTGTCCAAGGACTATATGTATATGATCAGTTTGTCTCCATGTTCTACGGTGGAGTCTGGCCTCGTGGAACAAAGATAGTTTTCTTTAGTAAAAGGCGAAGGCGATAGAGATGAAACGAGAGTGCGAACGAAGAGGTTGGAATAGGCGAGCTCCAATATCAGCATAGACTTCATCAAACCTCTTGTGACTTGGAAAGTACAGCGTTTCGTTCTCCTGCTCTGGTTCGTTGCCACACTTTTGCTTGTGTCCTCCTGGTTTCCAATGAAGCTTTTGGAGCGTTATTGTCGCACGTTGCAGCGACTACATTCCATGAATTCTCTTGCCTTGTCTTATATAGCACCACAACCAGCGCATTGCTTGTAGAGTCGAGTGCCATTCCACGCAATCTTCGACTGTTGTTCAATTTGCAATGCGTCGCGGTCGTCGTCATCGCGAGAAGTCGCAGTGTAATCATCGATGGCTGCATTCCATTCATCGCGTCGTAACATCAACTCGTTCTTGGGCACTTTGCCAGCTGCATATGGTGGAATAAAGTCCGTATTTTTCTGCGTGTCCATAGGCAGGCTCGAATTGGGTACTTATCATGTACACGTGTAGTTCGTAAACCTTTCTCGAAAGTTCTGATAGGATTCTGCAGTATTGTGGGAAAGGGAGTCATATGTTGGCATATGATGAAGTCTCATACACTCATCTTCTCTTGCTATGTTCGCAGCTTGCTCCTAGCTTCTAGCTCTCTCTAGTGTACTCTCCTCATTCGAATACAAAAGTAATCCAACATAAACGTGCAAGTCAGCTGATGATGCGAACCTTACAGTATCCTATGTTGCGCTTCTATACAACGAAAGTCAGCACTAGAAGCTCCATTAGAGTACGAGTACTTATTGCTTTCGACTATCTACAATTCTGCCAGCTGTTGCCACTAGCTCGATTTGCCCAACTCTGTTCGAAGCCGCCTCATCGTTGAAGGCGCTCGCCAAGTACTGTCATAAGTTCTACGTATCTTAGCTGATGGCGATGATGGCATCTGACATTGAGTATCTAAAGGTCTCAATGAAATGGATAGCTCTGCCGTCCCTTCATTCATGTTCCAACGAAGTGTGATCGGTACCTTCATGGCGAGCGCCTGATCAGAAGAGCTGGAATCCAACATCCAGTTAAAGCCTTACACTGAATGCAAGAAAGTGTTGTGTTGGTGCATAGCATACTCCCCGAACATATTTTTGAAATAGGGACCACTGGGAAACACAACAAGAGTATCCAATCTCTTGGCTGGTGGGTGACATTCTGCCTCTCGTCAGCTACTTCGCCGAGCTCGCAGATTCAAGAACTCTATTCTCTACGGCACCAGCAGAATCACTGTCAGAAGAAGTGTAAGATGCAATCTGGCTGTCGACTTCTGCCATGATCTTTCTCAAATCACCACCAGAGTCTTCCCAAAGGAACTGCTTGGCATGAAATGATTGCAGCTCCAGCGCCTTGTGCTTTAGAGGTGGGAATGCTCCAGAGAAATTAATTCGACCGTCTCCAGGAACCGTTCGACCCGATGTGTAGCAAAACTCGTGATCTTGGTCCTCAGTCCTTCGTCGCAAGATCTGATTGACGGTGGGTTTGGTGTTGGTGGCCAGCACCACCAACGGTGGCACATCCTCATCAGGGTGGGCTCCTAGCAACTTCGTCTCTCGAAAGGTGCGTGCACTCTTCAATTGAATTTTCATGTGATTGCGGTAAGCGTCCAATGTCTTCTCGTCAAGGTCCATGTCAAAGATTCCGATTCGATGCTTCTCCCAGTCGTCAACGTTGTAGAAATCAATTTCGATTCGTTCCCCTATCACCGGGTCCGGTCGAAACGAATCACCCACGTCCTTTCCAATCGACGCCTTGTTTGCCTCAAAAGAATCATGATCATGCTCCGTCACATCGACAAAGGAATCTTCCATCTTGTCTGTATTCATGGGAAAGAAGCACCAATGAGACGAAAAGGTAAATTGCGTGTCGGGCGAGAATTGACGACACGTTCCCAGTTCCGTGGTATAGCCCAAATGCAAATCTTGCAAAAACTGAATGCCAGTATCAAAGGGAACGCCCGCCATGACGGCGCCCGGTCGATACTTGTCGGGATGTTGTCGCAGGGCGGGCAGCGAAATCAACCCACCCATGGAGTGTGCCAGTACTTGAACGGGTTGGTCAGGAAAGGTCTCGCAACAAAACGTGTGGAATTCGTCCGACAGCTCTTGCAAGTTGCGTCTCCAATCGTAGACAAAACATGCAGTGGGTCTGCTGATAGTATCCGAGTGTGGCTGTCCGATCTTGTAAGATGCATTGGCTTCGTCAAGCAGCTTTGATACGTGCCCATAAAAGGGCAACAGAGGGAAGGACTCATGAAGATCCACAATATGGTTCACCAAACCATCCACTTTGAGATCTCCTTGATCTTGAACAGTACCCTCGTACGTCAAAGGAAGCGCCAGATCCCGTGTTGGGTGTTTGGGGTCAATAGGAGGAAAGTTCAAGATTCCCTGCAGTGATAACCAGTTTCGAGACGACACTTCTGAACTCAAATGGGAGCCTTTCATCCCATGCAAAAAGACGAGAGGTACTTCCGAGCGATCACTAGAAGAAGTGGAGGAGAATAAGGCTCGAGGAACCGCTTTCAGGTTTCTCAAAGGAGCAGACCGAAAAGCAAGACTATTTCGGCGCAACAGAACAATCATAATGATGTAGCACCTCAAGAGATAGTTCATCAATTGGCCACTTTGCTTCAGCAGATGGGAGATCGTATTCGTCCACAAGGTTGCTCCTCTCAAGATTCAAACAATCAGCGAGCGGGAATCAATGATGGAGGCTCTCCGCCATGTGTTCTTCGGTTGACCCAGTCTTCTGCGATCACCATGGCGTCGTGCGTGTGCGTTGAGGGCGACGGCGGACAGACTAATAAATGAAGCATTTTTCTTTGGAGTGAGTTTTGGCTTTTTAATGATCAATATCGTGACTGAATATAAAATATATAGGATCTCATTGGCGATTGATATTTATTTCAACCAAGACCATCGCCATCCAGACTCCAACCGGTGTTTGAAAAAGTGGCGAGGATCTTGACCGCAAAAAGAACATAGTGAAAGACAGTCGGCTGGATGGTCACACTGCACGCTGCGTTTGTTGTGGAAGGAAACAGTTCAGATTCATTCTTAGGCACCCCTTAGTGGAGGCGAGAGAAGGATATTGTTGTTTTGATAAGATGACATTCGCAAAGCAAGCGTCAACGAAACACCTTGAGGAGATCGTCAGCATTCCCGTCTATGAGAATAATAAGGTCAATATCGATAGAAAAGATGAGGGGGTGGCGAAGTCTCAACGAAAGGAAACAGTGGTCGAAGTGATCGACAAGGAGAACATTTCAACTCGCCCACTGAGGGTTATTAAACCTCCCCTTGGCCAACCTCCCCTTGGCCAACCTCCCCTTGGCCGAACTCAGTCGAAGCCCCCGACGGCGGTGGTCCTGCCACGGTCCCAAGCTTCTTCTCCATCCACCGTTGCAGAAACGTTTTATTCTTCCGATGGTCTACCAACTTTCCCTTCAAACTCGTTGTTTGAGGCATCTTCATCGGAGGAAGAACAACGCAGACACTTTTTTGCGGAGAGTCGCGAATTTAGCTCTTATGATCGAGATGAAGGAGACGATGCAGGTGATAGAGAGGGAGCAGATACTACTGCTGCCTCTGAGAAGGGCTCTCCTTTTCTGCGAACTCGTGTGGAGTTGCCTCAGCCTTATCGAGCTCAAGAGCGAGGAATGATGCTTCTTGTCGCTTCCACAGAGTCATGGGATGATGCTGTGGCACGTACAATTTCATTGTTCGACGAGGACTACAACAGCGGGAGTGAAGGAGATGACGAACATGACGATGGTATTTCAGTAGGAGAGGAACCTGAGCTAACTCTTCCATTGCCAAAGAGTGGGGCTGGCGTTTCCCTCCCACCATCCTCCGAACCAGTTCATATTTTGGGATCGACGTCGTCGATCAGCGTCACATCGTTGGATGCCATATTGGTAAGTGCAGACAACTCAGTAGTGACGCGTCATGTGTGTATTCCGTGCCTGACATCTTCTGTCTCTATTTTAGCACGACTTGTGCTTCTGTTGTAGTTGGTTCTAGGTCCGAGAAGAAGACCGATGATGTACATCGGAAGCGACCCTCTTATCTTATTGCGCAAAGACTGACTCTCTCATTCTACTATTGCTTTCAAAATATACCAATCAGAATGAGTGATTCACTCAACTCAACCCAATAGCGAGAAATCTCGTTAATGATTCATGTCGCTACGACAACATGTTGTAAAAATTGGCGCAACCTAAATCGTACACTTTGCATTTATTAGAAGCATATCATATATATACTCTACTACTACATTGGGCCCCGTTCCCATATTTGCTAGCAGAATGCATACCACGTTAGAAGTCAACATCCGCGAAAGAGCTACTCTCCACATCGGTATCAATGGAACTGCTGAAAAGAGGACTCGTCTCGCTCTGATACTTGGCGGCAGATGGATAGTCGTCTTCCTCAGTAATATGTGACAGAGACGATGAATGCTCGTCGTCTGAGAGACAATGTGCCAACTCTTCAAGGTAGATATCGGGCGGCTCCGACAGTTTCTCTGAACGCGATTCCACCGTCCCATCGTCACCTCCCGTTGGTGGCAGTACAGGGAAAGCCAGGTTCTTGGTCGGTGATTCACCTTGACTTCGTCGTCGCTTTCTTCTGAAGTACTCAAGGGCGCCCAACAAAACCCCAAGGCACAACGCTCCCACGGAACCATATATTGCAACCCTCGCATTTATAGAGTCGCCATGTCTGCTTTGAATGATATCATTCTTGCCTTGCTTTCTCTGTTGTTCAGTCAGTGGAGCGCTCGATGACTCCGTGACAACGACAGTGGTTGTGGTCGCGAAAATGTTTGATGTAAGCGTACTCAACTGTCGGAGATACTCATTCAGATTCTCACCCTCGAATGCCATCTTCAGCATTAGATCAAGATCTTCCACAGAGGGGACCGTGAAAGAGGGGTCAAACTGCGCTTCTGTTTCATAGTCGATCTGAATAGGTTGATTGAAAAAGAAGTTGCCACTCACAAACATGGTAAAGACCTGTTCCAAACGTGTGAATGTCGAATCCATAAAGATGGCCTCAAAGTATGCCTCAAGAAAGTTGTTGGTAAGAAGAGCCACCTCTGCATAGTCAATTGCACCTGGAATGTCGGGCCTCGTCACGCTGTACGCAAGACCGTATGCTGTAAGCATCCGCCGTCCATCATCAGTTGGTGGTGTTGGCTGATTCGTTGGGGCGCGGGTAGGGTTGAAGGTAGGACCAGGGCCTGTGGTAGGCCCGGGACTTGGTTGAGGCGTCGGGCGAGGTGTCCG
>JAVCKV010283099.1:0-14687 GCA_032274145.1 Herpochondria borealis
TGTATTTGCGTCACTCATATCGTGGCGAACCGCCCAACCATACGCACCGTAGCTCTGTCGCGATTGCTGCAATTCACTCATCAGTTGTTTAAATTCGTTTTGTTTATCTTCCGTGACGACATAAACGACATGAATCATGACCTGCTTGTCCTCATCGAAATGTTTATCGGTGACCGGTACGTCAGGCCAATGCTTACTGGGTGCAAGCTCCATGATGGATCACGTACAAGCGTCGCCCCTCTGGTCAGGGGTATAGCAAGCAATGCTCCTATGCCTGCCACAATAAGAGCTACAGTGACGGAGGTAGCACTCGCTACTTGACCCCAGAGCGTACTGCCCAATGCCATTGATCCGAAGAAAACGTTGTTGGTATATCAAATATCTTTGCCGCTTTAGCCAAGGCCACTGTATTGTTTTTAAGTGTCTGACGGTCGATAGATTGAACACCAAAAGCCATCTGTGGCTGGTGATCAATAAAAATCAGTTGGCTGTTCTCGGGGGTGAGTACTTCAAGTTTTTCAGAGCTCATTTTATTTAGTCTTGTAAGTGAAGAATATACAGTGGATGCTACGTAAACAGATCCGTTCTGAGCTAAAGCAGCAGGTCTGTGGCAATAGATCCCAGTGTTATCGCCACAACGGGCATTGCTTCAACAAATTTAGATGGTGCAGGTAATGGAACATCAAACCAACGACATGCCGCACCTGTCCTCAAACCGAATATCACGCCGATCAATAGATAAAGCGTGATCACTCCTATAGCGAGTAAGTAGTACAACTATCGTGTTCACGTTGCACCGCGACGACCTTATTTTATTCAATACTCTATCTTTGTTAGCAAGTACTATAGTGAAACCCAAATGCTATACAAAGACTGTGAATAGCATTTCTCTGTGCATTAATAGAGAACAATCAACCGGAGAGTTGTATGGATCGATTTGAGGATCTGCAAACATTCGTTGCTGTGGCTGATCAACGCAGTGTTAGACATGCTGCTGAATGTTTAGGTCGTGCGCCTTCAGCGGTAAGCCGTCGAATAAAAGATTTAGAGGCCCGATTAGGCACGCAGTTATTGACTCGAACTACACGGCAAATTAGGCTGACAGGGGCCGGTGAACGATTTCTGGCACACGCTAAGAGAATCCTGGCGGAGCTGCAAGAAGCCGAGGAGAACGCGTCAGCTGATACTCAAAAAATCAGCGGTAAGCTGCGAATTACCACGCCGCTGAGTTTTGGATTAGCACACCTTAACACCGCAATTAGCGACTTCATGGTGGATAACCCGTCCGTTAGCATTGATGCTGATCTGACTGATCGCATGATTAATTTGACGGAAAGTCGAATCGATCTAGCAGTTCGGATAGGTAGTCTTGCCGATTCAACACTCAGGGCTCGCAAACTGGCACCTATCCATCATGTAGTCGCAGCATCCCCAGAATTTTGGGCTGAATATGGAGTTCAACGCAGGCCTGACAAGTTATCCGGACTCCCCGCTCTGTGCTATTCCAATCTACCTACTCCGCATTCCTGGCCATGGACAAATTCTGTTGGGCGATCCGGGGTAGTAACGGTTAGGGCACGATACCGTTCGAGCAATGGTGATGCTCTAGTTCAAGCGGCAATCCGAGGTCTGGGTGCTGTCAGACTACCTACATTCATGTTAAACGCCGCAATAGAATCCGGCGAACTAGAGCCGGTATTGCTATCAAATAACTGGGGCGTTTCCGGGTTGTACGCTGTATACCCTGACACCGCATTCCTGCCGTATCGAACTCGCGCCTTTATAGAATACTTGCAGTCTCGATTCGGAGATGAACCGACATGGGACAAGTGCTTGCGAGTGCATCTAAAACGAATCTATAAAGCACCTTCAGTCAGCGCATTCTATGGTTAGGTGCCATGAATCCACGGTATCGAATTGGCATCTAGGTGGAGGATGTTCATGATACTAATTGTAAAAATGGATCCACATGTGATGCAAAATATTGACCTAGCTTACAGAGCAAATGACTATCAAGCATGCAACCACTCCTTAGTAGTTGCATGCCTTAGTATTTCACGATAAACGACAAGTCAGAGCAGTTCAAACAACAGCACTTCCGCTTGATGACCCTCATCTAACGTGATCAACCCGCCGCCTTCAATTGCCACACCGTCACCAGTGTTCAGTAGCTCATTGTTCAGCCTCACACTGCCAGACGCGACTTGTAACCAAGCTCGTGGAGTTGAACCAAGATCATGCTCAATCCGTTCGTCGCCATCCAGGTTGGCCGCAAAGACATTTGCCATCGCCCGCGTCTGCATAGACCCGTCCCGACCATCGGGCGACAAAAATAGTTTTAGCTTGCCGCGCTTGTCTTCGGGTTGTATGTCCAGAGTTTCGTAACGTGGTGTTGCACCTTTCAATTCGGGTATTAGCCAAACCTGAAGGAAACGCATGCGCTCGGTCTGAGACGGATTGAACTCACTGTGAGTCACACCGCTACCCGCGCTCATATATTGAACGCCGCCAGCCTGCACGGTGCTTCCATTGCCCATAGAGTCCTTATGTGCAAGGCCTCCTTCAAGTACATACGAGAAAATCTCGGCATCCTGGTGAGGGTGAGATGGAAAACCACCACCGCCTACCACTTCATCATCGTTGATCACTCGCAGTACACCAAAATTCATATGCTTTGGATCGTGGTATTGACCAAAGCTAAAAGAATGTGCACTTTTGAGCCAACCGAAATCAGCCTTGCCGCGAGCATCAGCAGGTCGTCGAGTTAATGTCTGCAGTGTGTTCATGTCGAATAGTCTCCTGTGTCAAAAGTGTGTGTTATCCACGAACAGAAGTATGGGTACTCCGAATAAATGAACAAAGTCGTTTAAGGTGATTTGTCTGTGCTTGTAAAGTGAACAATTGGCTGAAGGAAACTACACTAAAAAGGCCTGCACATGCTCTGAAAGCAAGTTTGTCGAGCAAGGATTTCCTGAGCGGTCTTGTATAACGTTTGGACAGTAATTTTTGCACCGATTAGTTAACTTTCTGCATATCGATGAAAGCAATGCCGTACCAAGACTGGTAAGTTCTGTCTCCAAACATTTTAATTAAACACCGGCTATGCCTTGTTATCGTTACCGTGGGCCTTCATCTTGGGCCAGGTTTGCCTTGGATTCATGATGACTCAAACAACTCAAAGAATGGCTAACGCAACAATGTGGGTTGGTTCGGCCACTGGCAGGTACAGCACGAAGCGTGTACAGCATTGGATGGTGCGCCTATTGTTTGCATTGCTCACCAGTTCGTTTATGACACAGACAACAATTGCCGACGAGATTCCTGTGTCTGCATTTCCCGGGATTCAGACTTCCAGCACTTTAGTGTTTGAAAACGATATTTTCACAGGGCAGGATAGTGGCTATACCAATGGTGTTGCGTTGCTGTTTTCCAAAGGTCCGTTTCCCGAGTTTACGCCAGACACTGTACCGTCACCTATCGCGCACGTTTTACGTGGCAGCTGGATGTCCAATCCATCTCGGCGGGAGAGGGCCCGTGTTTACACGCTGGTACAGACGATGCAAACGCCTGAAGATTTGACTATCGCGCCCTTGCAAGAGGATCAGCCACCGTACGCGGGTATATTAACGGGCGGTATATCCTTATACGCCTTCAATCAACACATTGTCGATCAGCTGTCTTTAACGATCGGCGTCGTTGGGCCTTTAGCATTTGGAGAAGAGTCACAAAAATTTATCCATTCGATTACCGGTTCCGATGAACCGTTAGGCTGGGATAACCAGCTGAACAATGAGCTTGTGTTTCAAGTAGAGGCGAGCCGTGGCTACCGAGTTGCGGAGTGGCGTATGGGAGAATCAACCGAGTTTGATTTTATTGTGCAAGGTGCACTGGCAGCAGGAACACTATCCTCATACGCATCGGCATCCTTCATTGCCCGAATTGGCGAAGGCCTGGTTCGCACGTTTCCGGTGGCGTCTTTGTTACCGAACAGACAAACCAACGCCAATGTATTTTCAACATCACGCAGCTGGTACGGCTTTTTTGGTGCCGAGTCTTTGTTTGTTGCAAACGACATAACCATTAACGGCAACACGTTTACAGACAGCCATTCGATTCCACTGGATCATACCCGTGAGCGTTTGAGTGTTGGGTTGAGTTTTTCCATTGAACGTTTTGGCTGGACCATTGTCTACGCGGATGTACCGGGCAACGGTCAAGGAGATCCATTCGGGGCAGTGAGTGTGACGTATAAACATTGATCTAACCAATAGAAAGGCATCCGTCCACGAATATTGAGAAGGTATCTAGAGATTTAGTAACGGTAGCATGCTCCAATTTTCACGCATACACGTATAAGCGCTATCGCGCGGTTGACAGGTAGTGACTATGAATCAGGAAGAGCCTGTAAAACAGACTAATTGGTCCAGCTACGCCGATTTCTACAGCGGCTCGGCCTATGGCGAGTTTGAGCAGGAACATCGCACGTCTGGCTCTTTTGGTGTTAATCAGATTCAGGTCTCCCAACCACCCGTTGATATGATTGATCCTGCGGTTTCTGAGTACGTCTTTGCCCGAGTTAATACTAAAGGTCTTCGTGCGAATATCGATTTCGGCGATGGACTCCGTCGAAGTCGTTCGAACGACCTGGATTGTCTCGTCATCACACCACCTGACATACAGGCACGTTTTCAAGTCTCCTCTGACCACGACCTGTCAATTGTAACAATCCCCTCCGACGCGGTCGGGCGACTGCTCGATGAGTCGGGTCTAACCACAGCACATCCATTCAGTCCTTTCTACGCTACCATGCGGCCAGCCCCTCAAGCGATGCCTCTGATCGACAGCATGTGGCGAGCGAGCGAGCAAGGTGGTCCTGCGGCAAACCTGTTGCTGGACGGGCTAACCTTGCAATTACTGTCTGTGCTGACAGGTGAATCGGTGCTTTCTCCTACCGCCAATGCAGCGCCTGAGGAACTCAAGATAAACCGCGCCATTGAGTACATTAACAGCGCACTGGATACAGCCCTGAGCATCAAACAGCTGGCCGATGTGGCGTCGATGAGCGAGGTGCATTTTACACAAGCTTTCAAGGCGACGACGGGGCAAGCGGTGTGGGCTTATGTGCAGATGCGGCGGCGTGAAAGCGTTGAATCCCTCTTGAATGCAGGCACGAAGACGACATCTCATTCGTTGGCACTTGGCAGGGCAGACCGGCGATTAGCGCGCACCGTTGACTACATCGAGGCACACCTTGGCTCTGCCATGACGGTAGGAGAGCTGGCTTCTGCTGCAGCGATGAGCCAGTCCGCTTTGACTCGGGCCTTTCGAGTAGCCTATGGAGAATCGGTGTGGTCGTATGTACAAGGCAGGCGTACCGCTCGTGCCGTGGAATTGCTCAGGCAGACTCGTCAGCCGATTGCGCTGGTGGCCGAGCTGTGTGGCTTTGCCTCGCAATCGCACCTGACCAGTGCCATGCGTAGCCGGCTTGGGGTAACACCGGGGGCAGTACGTGGGTGAAGATAACGTAACACTCGAGGCGACCAATGAGTTCGAGTCATTTTCTGATTTTTACCTGACGTCCGAGTATGGTGCTTTTGAGCAGGAGCACCGGCAATGTGGAACATTTGGCCTAACAATAATCGAGGTGGATCAAGGGCCAGTAGACACGATCGATCCTTCACTGGACGAGGTCGTTATTGCATCGTCTAGTCAATATTCGACCGCTGAATTCGATTTCGGTTACGGGTGGAAAACCGCTCAACTAACGCCAGATACTGTCGACATACAGCCCGCATTTCAAACGTGTGGTTTGCGTTTGGAAGCCCTCAAGATGCAGCTCATATCTATCAAACATGACGTCATTGGGCGGTTGCTTGCTGAGGTTGGCGCTCCCCCATCTGCGCTGGATGCCACCACGTACAGGTTTGCAGAATTACCCCGTGCACGCGAGTTGGTTAGGCGTTTGTGGCAGTCGACGAATAATACGAGCGCATCAGGGACCTTATTGACTGACGGCTTGTTCATGACGCTGGTGGGGGAGCTGCTGCAAGCGAGTGAGCAGGGTGTACTACCGGCGTCATTGCCAGGAGCTGGTGATAAACGTTTGCTTCGAACCGTTGATTACATTGAGGCACACTTGGGCACTGCGCTGACGGTAGGAGAACTAGCCGATGTTGCCACCATGAGCCGCTCGGGGTTGGCTAGGGCGTTCAGGGCTGCCTATGGAGAGGCAGTGTGGTCGTATGTGCAAGGCAGACGTCTTGTGCGAGCGGTAGACATGCTCAAACACACCGGGGTGCCTATTTCACAGGTGGCTGCGCTTTGCGGCTTTACCTCGCAATCGCACTTGACCAGTGCCATGCGCAGTCGGCTTGGGGTAACACCGGGGGCGGTACGTGGTGGGTGAACTTGAGAGCAACGGCCTGCACCATTGTGATAGAACGCGTAGAGATCATCAGTCATTATGAAGGTAGGAGTTAACTGGAAAGTAGCGGTTAACTAGGTCTGATTTCTGAATGCTACCAATGCGGTTATGACAATGAACGATCTACACGGTAAAACTATCATCGTTGGGGGCGGAACAGGGGATGTGGGTGTTGGTATTGTCGCAGCATTGACGGAGGCTGGTGCTCAGGTCGTTGTGCCTGCACGATCCACTCATAAAGCTGAGCAGTTGCAGAACGGTCTAGCGCATCCGGAGCGCCTGTCCATTATTGATGGGCTGCCAGCGGATGAAGCAGGTGTCGATGGACTACGTGAAAAACTAATGAATATGGCGCCACTGGACGGCGCTATTGCAAGTCTGGGGTCATGGTTTACTTTTGGATCATTGATGGAGACCACAAGTGACAATCTTCAGACCGCCTTTGATAGTCTGTTGAAGTCGCATGTTTTGTTCGCCAGAGGCGTCGTACCTTCTTTAAAGGCAGGTGCATCTTACGTCACGATAAACGGAGCAGGATCTGAGTCACCAGTGCCGGCTTCGTCGGCAGTATCGATCATGGCGCACGGTTTGAACATGCTTACAGAGACCTTGAAAGTAGAGCATTCGGACTTACACATCCACACCCTGATGCTACGGTCGGTCATTGCGACACGTGCACGTGCAACGCATGATCCATCCTGGGTTACTGCTGAAGAAGTTGGTCAGGCTGCTGCGATGTTGTTGACACCCATCGGTCGTTTGTCGGCAGGTTCAACGTTTACCCTGAATGCTAAGCGTATATCTGGTGACTAACATTTTCAGCAATTCACAGATAATGAAGAAAAAGTGGGCGTGGCAATGTCGAATCTTTATTTCAGCAGCAACACTTTTGCTAACGGCTTGTAATAGTCCCAGTCAACAGGGAGATATGTCTGATCATTTTGATGGTAAGCGTTTCTTTAATCCTGATTTCCCTAAGGAGAGTTCTGTTGCAGGCTACTTACGCCTGAGACTGACCGAGTCACAACCAGAATGGCCCACAACGGTACCAGTAGGTGAAGCCACCACCGTAGGTCAACATACAAAGCCAAGTGGTTTGACAGTCTCCATGATCGGACATGCCACGCTACTAATAACAATCGGTGATATGGTAATTGTGACCGACCCGGTGTGGTCGGAACGTGCGTCCCCGGTGTCTTTTGCTGGGCCGCGACGTGTTATCGAGCCAGCACTTGCACTTGCTGATTTGCCCACTGTTGATCTGATCCTTATTTCGCATAACCACTACGACCACCTAGATTTGCAGACTTTACGCGCACTGGACAGCCTGCATTCACCGCGTGTGATTGTTCCAAAGGGTAATCGCGAATTGGTTGCGCGCGCCATGCCCACCTCTCTGGTCACAGAGCATGATTGGGGTGAACAGGTGTCAATGGATAATGGGGCGAGCGTATCAGTCGAACCTTTAGTGCATGGGTCGGGGAGAAGTCCTTTTGATCAGCAGCAGACGCTCTGGGCCGGTTATGTCGTGCAAAACCAGAATCATTCCGTCTTCTTTGTGGGTGATGCAGGTTTTGGTGATGGACAAAATTTTGTCGAGACAGCCTCGAGATTCGACGACATCGATCTCATCGCTCTACCCATTGGAGCTTATTCACCCACATGGTTTATGGCGGATTCGCATATGAGTCCAGAACAAGCAATACAGGCATTCGAACTAAGCGGTGCGCGTTACGGGATCGGGCATCATTTTGATACCTTTCAACTCGGCTTTGAAGCTTACGGTGAACCTCATACAAGAATTGATCAGATGGTGGAAGGCAATGATGCTCTAATCAACAGATTTTATGCATTGAAAGCGGGCGAGTCATTTTTTGTGCCTCCAATGACGAATGTGGCGAAGTAGTCGTCTCCGAGATAAGGTTTAGAGAACGTAAGCCTTCGAAATACAACGCGCGATATTTGCAATCAGACGCTTCAAATTCGAAATACCTCGAGGACCAATGAGGGCAATCTATAGTCAGAGGTGAATACCATGACTATGACAATTCAGACCGCCACTCCGCAGGCGTTGTTCCCGTCTAGAGACGGGCGTACCGTAAAAAAAGCAGGTGTGTCAGATTCGGTTGTGTGTACCAACCTGGCTCATGCATCAGTAAGTTGGGGGGCAAATCATTGCCTGAGCACGCTAACTCCTTCCCCACGAGATTGCCTGCTGATACCGATGGAACCTATGGCGATAGCCGTTATTCAGTCAGATGGGCCGATAGAGGAACACCATATCCGAGCCTATTCGGTGTCATGGGTGGCAGCTGGTAAGCGTCTGCAACCTGCAGACACAGGGGCAGGGGAGCTTCTGCTAGTGCGAATAGATCCCGATTGGCTCAGTTCGATGTATCGAGTGGCTAATGCGTCATCCGATTGTTTGAATATCCCAATGATAGACAGGATGCACGCGGACATTCCTTTGCTTGGGGCTGCGATAGTGCGCTTACTAGCCAGTTCCGATGAGGGGGCAAAGGACATGTTTCTAAGGCCCATGCTTGATTGGCTGGTGTCTCGATGTATCTGCGAGTTGGATTCGACTCAGCCGGAGACCTCACAGGTAGTGCTAAGTGATGCCGAATTGCGCACTACGCTGCAAGAAATAGAACAACGGCTACCAGATCCTGTTCCAGTCTCCGATCTAGCAGCCACTCTGGGTATGAGTAACTCGCGTTACTCGCGAGCCTTCAAGGCAAGTTTAGGTTGTCCACCGAGCCGGTATGTGTTGCAGCGTAGAGTTTCCAACGCGTGTCGCCTATTGGGAACTACTACTATGACACTGATTGATGTGACCTTTGAAAGCGGCTTTTCCAGTCAGTCACACATGACCGTCGTTTTTGTTAAAGAGTTGGGTGTGACTCCCGGGCAGTATCGAAAATCGTGTGGCTTGCAAGGAAACGATATGTGATCGCATCTATGTATAAGAGCTCCATTTCAGTGCAATGTTATTTTATGATTATGTGTTCAGCAGTCCGTCAAACGGTGTCGGTCGGGGGCCATTGAAAAGAGGCTCATTCATGAACAGCTCAAACGACGTATCCCTCAAATTTACCGTACTCACCGTTGAAATTAATATTGGTAAACCCTTTGAAATAGGATTGACTCCCTCTGGCAGATGCACAGCCGTTCCCATACTGGGAGGCACCTTTGAAGGGCCGCGATTGCGCGGTGTAGTGTGTCCAGTTGGACTTGACTGGTTGACGCAATACGAAGATGGATCTTGTTCGACGCGTGCTAGTGTTTTACTGCGAACAGAAGGTGGCGCTTTGATTGCTTTGCATTATCATGGTCATCATTCTCCTCCTTCAAATGACAGTGACAATTCGGCAGGCATTTCATCGTTGGAGACGAGCCAAGAGATAACAATGAGCTGCCGTTTCGAATGCGGTGATGAACGCTTCGACTGGCTCGATGGCGCGTTGGCAGTCGCCGATGGTCGATGCGGGGTATCGGGTCTTACCTGCAGGCTGTTTGCGCTAGCGCGATAGATACTCATAAGCGTTATTAAGGCCGATACAAACTACTTGTGCGGAGAGGTAATTACAATCAATGTAGTTGCGCCACCCAGTCACAAGACCCTGTGACTGACTAGTCCATTTGCGCGTTCTAGTTAATCATAATTATGCAAAGCCTAGACAGGTTGATGAAATACCTATTGGCAATTTCACTTTATTCTTTAAATTAAACCACTAAGGAATATTGCTCATGTTTATATCTAGGATTGTAGTAGCGACGCTCGCGTTGCTACTCAGTGTTGTCTCGAATGCCCAAGAACCCAACTCCATACAAATTGAAACCAACGGCGTAACTTACAACGTAAAGTCATTAGGTGATTCCTCGTCAACGCCAGTAGTACTTCTGCATGGCTGGATGGGTACTTCTCATACTTGGCGTAAGCTTGCACCATTGCTGGCCGAAGACTGGCACGTAATAATGCCTGATATGCGGGGTTATGGATCCAGTGACAAGCCGGACAAAGGCTACGATGCCATCACTCTGGCTGCTGATGTTGCAGGTGTTGTTGAGTACTTCGGCCATGAAAAGGCGCATGTCGTTGGGCATGACATGGGAGCTTTAGTAGCACTCGTCTACGCGGGTACCTACGCAGAGAATACGCTCTCTTTAACGTATTTAGATGAGCCTCTGGTGGGTTATAACCTTGACGATTTCACTGTGTATCGGGAAGAAACCTATGGGGGTTACTGGCACTTTGGATTTAATTCTGCCCCGGGCTTGGCAGAAATTCTGCTGTCTGGCAAAGAGCAGGCATTCGTTGATTACTTGGTGCCACTAATGCATTCCCCTAACCCTGATGCTGTTACTGCTGATGATCGTACTATTTATGCAGACAGTCTGCGTGCCGAAAACGGAATAACGGGCAATGTCGGGTGGTATAGAGCTAGTTTCGAGACTGGTCGGCAAATACGCGCTATTGGCGAAGCAGGTGGTTTGCGTATGCCAGTTATGGCGTGGGGTGGTCAGTACGGTGTTCCTGTTACCTTCGAACAAATGAGCATGGTGTCCGATAACGTCAGTGGGGGTGTTATCGAAAATGCGGGCCATCTTCTTCCTGAAGAAGTTCCAAGCTTTCTTGCCGCAGAACTTGAGGCCTTCTTAGAGGCGAATACGCCTTGAGGCTGCTGTTCGTACTACTTGTTGATTAAAAAACAATCTGCAATTGCGTGGATCGATTCATGATATATCCGTTGTCGAGTTCTTGATAGTGTTTTCTTCACACTCATAAAGCAGCATCATCGGATATGACACAACATTCACACTCGCAGGCATTTGACGATTTTGAGCACGGTCGTGTAACGACGAATGAAGCGTCCATTCACTATCGTATTGCGGGTGAAGGTCCCACTGTTCTTTTAATACATGGCTGGCCCCAATATTCACTGATGTGGCACACGATTGCACCAGCGCTTGTTGATAGAGGATTTCGTGTCATTGTTCCTGATCAGCGGGGCAGTGGTGGTTCGTCGATTCCTGCCGACGGATACGACAAGAACACAATGGCGCAGGATTTGTTCGCGGTGTTGGATGCGCTTGAGTTGGATAACGTAAGCGTGTTCGGTTACGACTTGGGCGCTGGCACTGCAGCTGCAATGGCCCGTCTTCATCCTGAACGCGTTGAGCGTCTCGTGGTTTCCGAATTCGGGTTGCCTGGTTTCGGATACGTAGAGCAGATGGCGCCACAACCCAACTGGACGATAGAATCGAACTGGCATCTCGCCTTGTTCTCTGTGCCGGACGCAGCTCACTGGCTCATGCGTGGGCGCGAGGAAGAGATGCTGGACTGGTTTTTCCACCATATAAGTTATAAAGGGACAAGCGCCGTGTCTCAAGCGCATTTCAATGAATACCTTCGACACGTCAGAAAGCCTGGTGCTTTACGAGCGGGTATTGAATACTATGCAGCTGTCTGGCAAGACGCAGAGGACAATGCTTCTTTAGCCGATACACCATTAACGATGCCTGTTTTGGCAATTGGTGGGGAAGCGTCCTCAGGCCCCTATGCAGAGCAAATCTGGTCACCGGTTACCACCGATCTTAAAAGCGCGGTGATTCCAAAAACGGGGCACTGGATAGGAGACGAAAACCCCGCTGCTGTGGTTGAACTCATTGTGCCGTTTCTTGCCGGCGAAACATGATAAGCAGAGAAAGATTCTAATAAAACATTAGACGTATCTGGATGAAAACTGCCTAATCTTTTTTAGAGGGGCTGATCACATAACATCTACTTGAGCGCTAGCAAGTTTTGTTAGCGCTGATTGCACAGCAGGTCTTGCAGCAATCTTTACAATCCAGCTACGAACTGATGTCAGCGCTGGCAATCGCTCAGATGCTGCACCTTCTAGAAATTGAAGGCCTCCTTTAGCCCAGGGGAAGATCATCATGTCAGCAATGGTGTAAGTTTCGCCTGCAACAAACTCATTATTGGAAAGACGTGAATCCAGGACGTTAAACAGACGGATGGTTTCAGTCAAATACCGCTCGATGGCGTAGGGCAACTGTTCTTCAGCAGATAAAAAATGACCCCATTGACCAATCATCGGGCCTAGTCCACCAACCTGCCAGAAGCTCCAGGCTAAGGTGTCGAGTCGTTGTTGACCCGCTTGTGGTAGAAACTGCCGGTGAGTCTCTGCCAGGTGCGTCAGAATGGCACCGGATTCGAAAACGGTAAGTTCTCCATCTTGCAGTGCCGGTATCTTTGCGTTTGGATTCAATGCACGAAAAGTGTCGCTGTATTGTTCATTGTTACTAATGTTGACCATCGTAATGGCGTAATCAAGCTTAAGTTCTTCCAGTAATATGGCGGGTTTTTGCCCATTAGGAGTATTCCAAGTATGCAGTGTAATCATGTGAGTCTCCAAATAACGGCGGCCAGTATGTAGAATTATTCTGTGTTTGTTTAGTAGATCTATTCAGACAAATGCCAGTTCCTGAGCTGGTAAGACTTATCGAGTCTGAACAACATTCGAGCTGCACTCGCGAGACCACAGAAGCTTTGCTCCTCCTCAGTGCATGCCATCAAAAAAATTACGACACCACGTAGCACGTCGATGATAGATAAAGCAGTCCCCAGCTTTCACTTTATCCTCTGAATTCGCAACTGCGTTTGTCATTGCGCTTAGAAAGACGGATTTATAGTATTCAGTTTAGTTTTTGAATTTTGCCTTTGCCATTTCTAGGAACTCTTTGACAGCAGGTATTTCTCCTTTGAATGATGGTGTTAGTGCGTTTAACTCAACGTACGGCAATTCCCAGTCTGGCAAAACTTTTTGCAGTCTATTTTTCAATACTTCAGCATCCCCTACAAAGCTGGGTAATAGGGCAACTGCTGAGTCCCTAAGTGCTGCGTTCAAGATTGGTTGAACGTCGTTACTTGAATACTTAGGTGTCAGAGTCACTGTCTGGTTTTTCTTTCCAGAAACGAACTGTCGAATTGTTGGTTCCAGCGATTTTCCGAAAGAAATAAGAACGTGCCGTTCGAGGTCATTTGGTGATTTAAGGTGAGGAGCCGATTTAAGATAGTCCTGACTTGCGTAGAGTCCTTCGCAAAAGTGCGTCAATGCAGTTCGTGCCAGTGTAGAGTCGGGTAGCCGACCAATACGCAAGGCGATATCAAAGCCTTCCTCAATCAAGTCCACCGGTCTGCTGCCGAGTTCCATTTGAATACGAACGTTAGGAAACTTAGTCATGTAGAGCACTGTCAGATCTGACAAGAAATAGTGCCCCAGCGCCACCGTGCTGCTAATTTTTAAAATCCCGGTAGGAGCTGCCTGCATTGCGGCAAGCGTCATGCCCGCTGCTTCGCCTTGTTCCAACATCGGCTTAGCATGGCCGTATACCCGCCTGCCAGCTTCCGTCATAGCTACGTTGCGAGTTGTGCGGTTGAGCAACCGTGCTCCCAGTTTTTTTTCTAACTCAGCAACCCGCCGTGTGACGGTCGGTTGAGGTGTTCCAGTGAGCCTGGCAGCGGCTGTAAAGCCACCAGAATCAACGACTCGCACAAACAGCGCCAGGTCAGACAACAGAGGATCTATTAATTCATTCATGAATATATGATATCCGAATCTGCCTACTAATAAAGCAGAAAACAAATCCACATAATCTACTCCTGAAACACAAAGTCGCATAAAGCCACGAGCTGTTTAGTTATGCGATGAATGCCGTGTTGGCTGACGAAATCATGTTGTTGAGTAAGGAATGCAGCAGGCGCTTTCTCTATGACGATCAATTTTAAACTGAGTAGCCGGAATGACTATTTCGATCCCGTGTATGCCGAAATTGCATAGTAGTGATAACAAAGTTGGACTCACAACGTCGGACAGTCCGAAAGTGATAAAACTCTTGTATGCGTCTATTGCACTAGGACAAAGTTCTTTTCTCAACACATTAGGTGCTTCTAATCGGGAATACATGCTGATTCCTCTCGAGCCTATGACGCTTAGCATCAAGAACGACGACGGTGGGTTCACCGAGCGACATATCAGAGCGTATTCAGCCTCATGGTTTGCATCCGGACAAATTCAGAGCAACAGTGGTAGCAAAAACAACGAACTTCTTCTGGTAATGTTTGATGAAGGCGAGTTCACCAACATCTGCCGTCGTCTAAATGCTACGTATGCGCCGCCTCGCTTACCGGTCATCGACACTGTACACGCAGATTTTCCCTTGCTCGGCTCTGCAATGGCACGTCTGCTTCTTACAG
>JAVCKV010283210.1:0-14685 GCA_032274145.1 Herpochondria borealis
GTGATGGCCTGTACTTTACCATGGGGTTGTGCTATAAACTTTGGCTGCTACGGCGGCACTGTACGTGCGTTTGCAGTGCGTGGAAATGTTCGCACATGATGCACAGTTACTGTGGTCACGCCACAATACCAAGTATACTTTTGATGAGAGATGTGAGTCTTGTACAGTATGAATGAGGTGCACTTCCGTGCTTTGTGCATACGTACAGTGGGACTGGATTGTGGTAGATTTACAGTGGTGTGTGTGAGTGTATGGAGTTGTGTATTGGTGTGCATTCATGTTAGTGTAATGAGCTGGAAAGTTGCCTAAGTGGAGGCAGAGGTGGCTATCGACTCGTCGGGAGGGGGGGGAGAGAAGAGTCACAGATCAATGGATGGGCCAGGTTAGATTAGTACAGCTCCCGCTACTATGCTGCGTGGACCAGGTTTTTCTCCTTAATTGGCTATGGACAACTTTTCCTGTAAATAAGCTATTTATTGAGGGCTCGTCGGCCGGTACAAAGGTACCGACTACAGTGGTTTGGGTCTGCGGGTCTGACCAAAACCCGGACCCAAACCCGTAGATCCAGGACCCACAAACATCTTCCCGCGATACAAATAAGGGAGGCGGGTCGCACCAGTGACACGGATTTTGAAAATCTAGCTGGATGGGTCTGCCCGAAAACCCGCAACTTCAGCTGTGCGGGTATTTTTTCGACCCACAGACCCGTCTTTTTCTGGCCGCGGATTCGGCCGATTTATTATCTGAAAAATCTGAAATACCGAAAATTTTATTATTTAAAATTATGGTATGATAACATACCAGCCATCCACATTTCACTTCTGTCCAGTCTGTTCGTCATGGACCTCATGAATGGGGTTCCTTTTAATTTGGTTTCCTAAATCGGGACCAGTACGTTCACTGCAAGTTTTCTGCGAGCTATTTACCGCACAACATTTAAACAGTTTGGACATGCTTTCAATGGCTACAAAAAGAGAACTGCTCCTGAAAAAAAAACTTCAAAGATCCTCAATCGACATAAAAGCATGTTCGGGGATCCGATCATCATCTGCAGTCTCGATTTCAGTGATTATATCAATATCCTTATTCGCACCTTCCAAATATGTAGAAATTGTTTCGAGATATGAGCGGTTTGGAATATTCGCGTAAATACTCAGGAGCTCGTCAAGTCACTCCAAATACATCGTTCTACGACTGTGCTTCGATAGGATGCCCGCAATTGAAAAAACGCGCTATTTTTCAGCCTGCGAACCAGGGATACAGAAAACGAACCGAGCCACACGCACTAAATTTGGACAAACGGCCTCTCGATATCTCAGCTATTACATAACCGATGTGTTCTACTGATAAGAGAGTTTCAGATTTTGGTAGTGCGTTAGATCCGCCTTTGCTGACATAAGGAGCTCCGTTCCACCATTTAGGTGTCTCCAAATATGTTGAAACTCTCGTCCAGTCCTTTTTCAGTCGATTATCCTTGATAACCACTGGTAAATCCGGCGCATTTCTCAACCATTTCTATGAGTAGCTGTTTGTATCCTTGCACTGTCGTCGAAATATTTTCAAAACGGTTGACAGCTGCAAAGCTCTGGAGTGCTTCTAGCTTTTCATATCGAGGATCGAGGATAAAGTAAGCAACATAGTTTACAGACCCGGCATAAACAGAACGTGGGAAGTCGAGATGGGACAATTTGTAAGCTTTTGAGGCCCATATTAATCGTACTGCGAAACAGCGCACCTAATTCTCAAAAGATCCCTCTTGGGCTACTTCGAAGCTTTCCATTGTCTCACAGAGCATGTAAATGGTATTCATTATCCAAAAAAGCGTGTCAGAGAGAAGCCATTCGCTCAATCCCTCAGCTCTCTGGCATTCATTAAGTAGTGGCATGAGTTCCTTTCGGACGTCCTCGGCGACAGCCCATTCGTACAATGTAAGATTAAGGTTTCCCAAGTCAGGAGACTCGGCTTCGCTGTAAGTAAACTCGATTGCCTTTCGATACTTCACAAGTCGGTCGAGCATAAGCAGCACTATACCGAAGCAATTATTAACTAGTTTTTACAGCTTGTTATGAGGAAGACCTGCTTGCTTACATGTGCGCTCCCAAGCGCTGGCGCCCTTGCCACTCTTCTTAGTCTACGTGATACATTCCTGCAGGCGTTATTTAACCTCCTTGAACGGAACAAGGGAAAAACTGCATCACGTTTAGCTTCAGATCCAATAGCCTTGTATAAGGCCGCGCTCAGAATGTGGGCCCAATGGCGTGTCTGAAGCAGTTCTGTGATGCCAAGCACAGTACAAGATACAGTTGGTGTTACGTACTTCTGGTACGCATTCTTGCAGCTATCGCACAATTCTTGTCAGTGGCCCGTACAATGCGCGTGGTAAGTAGAGTCGGGCCACGTTGTGGACTTGGTGGATGTTTGTACAATATGCTGCGCAGCGGTGTACCATGTTGGCACATGCGAACAACAGTGGAGTGAGAATCGTGCAGAGTGCCAAACGAGGGATACTGATTTGTACCGTTGAATGTCCCCCTGTGCAGGGAGTTAGAACCTCTTTTGGCGGGAAGCTGATAGTTGTACGTCTGAATTTGTTTGAATAAGTTTAGTAGTGCGCCTTTTTTCCCGTATGGAAAACAGAATAAATGATGCGACCGAAATCGAATCTGAGTAAACTCCGAATACAGTCAGCTTCCGAAAACCCATTCGTTCTCCAACAAACCCGACTTTCAACAGATACGACACGTTCAACGGTCTCGCGACAGGCAGATAGGTTTTTGCCGCCATAATAAACATATCCTACGCAACGCTGCTTTTTTTCACGAAAGATACGCTCCAACTGGTTCTTGGCTGGTTGAGCATCAGTACCGCGCATACGGACGAGGGCGAGGTGGAAATAATTCAAACCCTCTTGAGGGTCACATACGTAGGAAATGACAGAAAAAATGTCCAGTATACAGGAAGAGATCCAAAAGTTCAAAAGAGACACTGACAGTAGAAGATTTTCTAGGGCAGCTTTCGTTATCTCTGACGCTTCCTTTCTGAGATGTGAAAGGATTACATCGGTCAATATTGTCCCAGATGGAACGTTCATTTCCCTGTTAGAAAAGCGCATCTTTTCAATGAAATTAAACTGTTTCACGGTCCATAGAGAGTTCAGTCCTTTGCAAAGGAACAGACCGACCGTTCGTTCGAGGTTTTCTTGATTGGGGCTTTATTTGGCATTCATTTTTTTGTTTCCTTGATTCCATCGTTGGATGATTGTGGGAGTTGGTACAGCAAGCTTTCGCTCTTTGAGTTCGCAGTGCAAGGCTCATATTCCTCCAGCAGTTATTTTTGGGCTGCTTTTACGTGCTCAAGCACTGAATTTGACCCAACTTGTCTGCACCATGTGGGGACAGATGGTTTGGTACAGATGATACAGGATAAAGAGAGTGGCTGCATACTGCGGTCGATATCTTCATCGGCCACGTCAATGAAGGCCCACACACTTGACGTTTTTTCGGACCAGACGCTTTGTTCCAGTTAGTGCAACAGATAGGGAGTTTTTGAAGTTCAGAAGAGGCTTCCGAGATGTTAAATGTAGTAGCACGGATTTTTGATCTCCTGTTACGCACGTCACACGCGCCTTATTTCCGGGCGTGGACGCCCTGTGTGAGGGGGCCGCCACCTTGCGGCCGGCGCCCGTGCGCGGTGCAGCTTTAGCTTTTACAGTAGTGGCCCGCGTACTGTACAGTCACTTCCGGACTGTGCAGTGGCGCTTGGTTCCAGCCCCATTTTAGTGTTACCTAGGTACTGCACCCGTCAAGTTCAGTGAAAACTCCCCTGGTGTACGTACAACAGATACCGTACGCCGGGTAGTACTGTCAGATGGATAGGCACAATGAATGTACAATGGATACTGTACATGACACTGTACAGTGATTTCAGTGCACGTTCAGTAACTACTGTAATGCCACTGTGCAGTGGGTACAGCGTACATACCGTAACTACTGTACATGACACTGTACAGAGGGTGTAGGGCACGTACAGTAACTACTGTACATGCCGTTGTAGCACGGGATAAAGTAGGGAAGCTGATCTCGGCTGAGCTCGGTTGAGCTCAGCCGATATCCCTACACTAGTTGGCACCCTAGGCGTATAGTAGTACTTTTTTCGGCTAATTAAACCTAGTAAACCAGACCTTAGCTCCTGCTTGAAGGAGGCAGAAGGGATACCGCCGCATACTTGACTTAGTCAGTACCTGACGATATATCTACCGCAGGTTCGGGCCGCTGGTTGTCCCCGCCACAAGTGGACACATTCCGCCCATCCACTGTTTCATCCACTACGTGTGCTGCCCGGCGTGCATGCGTGCTTCAGCAGCCCGTTCTAGGACCCCTTAAAGCGCCCTGGCTACGCGTGGGTGTGTGTTCTTGGCTTGTACACAGTCTTGCTACTACCATAGAAACAGTGGATCCTGCGGCAGATGCTGTTTCGTTGGAAGGCGTGGTTCCATTCATGAGGTGCAATTTTTTGCGAGCGTAAAAGCTGAGGTCTGAGTTTTGCCGATCGCGATAGGACGACCCAGACATGAACACGTGCTGAAGAGTGTCTCACAGAAAAATTCAGAATTTTAAATTGCATAAACCCGCGTTCGAACCCGTGGGTCCTAGGTTTACTGCAGGTAGAGAAATTCTGTGGGTTTTATGCAGAACCGTGAGCTTTAAAACAATGCGGTTTATACGTGGACCGAACCCATCAATCAAGTACCGGTAACGGTTTGACCCAACGGCCCGCGGGTCGAAAATCGATCGACCCAAACCACTGTAGTAGCGACCGCCGAGGCCCGTGTTTTTTTTGAAGGTAAGAAGGTACCGAGGATCACAGCTTTCTAGCATTACAACACAACTTTTCCTGATTTATTTTCTTTCCTTACCTTATTCCCGACTCGACCCCTCCATTTCCCTCACCGCAGCGGGTGGTTTGTGCGACCGCGTGTTCGAAGCAGACACCACGACGAGCGACTTCACTACGCGCTCGCCAACACGTTTTCGAGCTCCTTCGTCGACTGCATGGCTGCCCAATCCTGGCTCTACCACGCCTTTGTCCTTTGCGCGCGTCGGGGAGCTACCGGAATGTACCAGAAATATATCACGTGGGAGCGGACAGGGGGGTTGATTGCATAGTCATGGCCTAACCAGCCCTTTTTCGCGCACTTGTCGGCGCCCGCATCTCTGATTACCTACATTACTGCGGAAGACAAATTTCCCTCTCTTTTGGAGGATAACAGGGCTATAAACGCAGCATGGGGAGTAGTAAGAGGGAATCAATATTTTAGTTATTTCGAAGGCGGGCTAGGATTTTGTTAGTACGAGCTCTGCCTTAGAGGCCGCTTCGATAGCTTTACGGGTGGAAGTTGCGTTAATCGCGTCACAAAACTACGTAAGTGGCTATTTTCCTGTTAAAAAGGTTGGCTTGGTGCAATACTCACACGAAAGCGTACGGACTTCATGATCAGAAATTCAAGTCATACAAGCCCAATTCATACGCTCGCGCGTTTCCCCGGCATTTAATGCAAAAATGCCTTAATCAGGCCCGATTCTCCCATTTGCTAATTTTCATCGCTGCAATTTAGCTCTAATCCTACGGAACCGAGCAACCGGCAACGCAGCAATGCATTTACACCATGGGCCTTAATTTGGCATGGATTTCTCAACCTAAAATTAGGCTGATTTTCATCCATGCAAATCGGCCCCATTTCTACACTCAAATCGAGCAATCGGAATACTGTACCGCCCGTACAGTGCCGCCTTCACGGGCCAAAATGTTCGCACGGGCCAACTTGCATTGAATGCAAGTTGGCTGGCCATTTCTACACGAACACCGAGCAATCGGAATACCCCGGAGATACTTTTGCTCTCCTACCTGTTCAAGGATAACGGCACAGCTCACGCTGTTTTTCCTGAGCCGATCTCGCCCGACTCTTCGTCGGGCCGGGCAAGGCCATCCGTTTCTCCCTTCGTGGTCAGGAGTACGGGTAGCTCAAGTAACCCACGCCATTTGCACGGCTTTCCATAATTAGTGTGTCATAGCCCGGTAAGGGGAGGTAGTATATATTCAGTCGCGTTAGCCGCACTTTATAGGACGAGATTCATTGATCCTCGGGTGAGAAGTAAAAACCTTTGGAACGTTCAACGGGTCAGAGTGCAACACACGAAAGTGTACTTCGGCAAGATACCGTGCCTGACGATCTTCGCCATGTCTACTGCACTTACATGCCTCTTGCGCTACTGCAGATTCGAACCTATCACTAGGCTGCAGGGCCCATTCGACGTCGCACCCTAGCACTCACGTGCCATTCAAGCTACTGTACCCGCCAGACTTCTGTTTTAACTCGCAAATCGGGCAACGGACATTCATTACCGCGGCATACCGCTTCGCCTCAAGGCTCTCGCCTTGCAATCTTCGCCCTCAACCCCATAACCCGTACGGGTTCGTCTTCTTGCTACGGAAAGGAACCTCGGTTCACACCATATTATTGTCCTCGGACTCAAGTCGTACGACCTGGCCTGTCCGGTCCTGTTTACACCATCTCCAGCCAGTCACCTGGCTTGTCGCTCTTCTCTTCATCCGTTCTCTCAGACAATTCTGGGAGCCGACACTTTCGCGTCAATCTCTACCACACTATTTGAACCACTTCGAAAGAGAGACCTCGAAAACCCTTCGTTGCAATTGCTTGCTTTTTCTGTGAGTTTTTTGTGGGTTTTTTACTTGCGCTCACGCGCATCCGTGCTGGAAGCTTTGCACGACAGCCGTGATCACCTTCTTTTTTCATCCCTCCGGGAGGAAGCTACGCCATATCACTTTATATCCCACTCCTTTGTCTATGACGAACGGCAAAGGGACTTGGATCTTCGCCGTCACGCCTATGGAACCCGACACTACGTAATTATGATGCTCCATGAACAGGCAATTCGTATGACTCTCATCTGGGTATATAATTTTCTAATCTCTCCCTGGGTCACCTGACGGCCTCTAGGGATTGAGCATTGACGTGTCGTCGATAACCAACCCACATCTTAAGCCGAACTGTGGTTCTCTCTGGGTCCTCATCATGCGTAGTCATCGTCTTCTTTTTCGCCTTCTTCTCAACCAGCTATGAGGAACATTTTCTTCATTCTTCAACGGAGGAGGAGCAGTCAAGGGATATGGTTCAAACTCACTTTTATTTGCGGGTGATCGCGACTCATATTGGTTTTTGACTTCCGCACACGTACATTTCTTTTCTTTACCCCCTTACTTTTCCCTCTCTGGAGAAGTAAGTATGGAGGCAACAGAACCACCTTTTTCCTTGTTGTCCGTCGCTCCTAGTTTTCCGACGACTCCACTGACCCAGTCTGGTCGGACTATGGCGTCGGTTTTTCCGGGTTCGTGACCATGTGAACCTGTCCAGGTTGCAGCGGACTATCACGGTTGAATTTATAGGGCGGACAAGTCGGCCTTTGGAATTTTCCAGCACGCCCCACACCACCCCGACCACGTCGACCATCGCAGTATCCGTACGGATTCATAGGACGAGGATCTGGTTCGGGGCCAGAGCTCTTACTTGACTGTATATTTTGCTTGTACCAATCCTTCAGGAGATTTTTTGTCTCTATCTTGTGTAGGTAGTACTTTTAGGCAACTTAGATGCGCTAAGATGGAGGGAGATGGCGACACGTGAATTTCCTATGGCCACTCTCGCGACAAATCCATCAGTTCAACTGCCAGTATTCGCTCTGGATGACTGTCTGCGCCGCTTGCATCTGGGCCGCAGTGAGATCTGGAACATCTTCAAAGGCGCGCATCACATCACGGTTTTCCGATCTCATCTCTCTGCTCGCCTTTTCTATCTGCTCGTCGGTCAGTACCAGGATGTCCCCAAGCTAGAAGTTCGTTTCAACCACCGTCGTAGGGTCTATCACCGCTTCCTGCTGTTCCGTGTGTGGCTAAGATTAGAAGGGTGATTCCGACGTCATGCTGGAAGCAGGATGCATCAACATGGTCGGGTTCGTCGCCATACTAGACTGATTCCTTCCGGTAGGTTGGTGAGAGCGTGGGGCGGAAGTGGCTCTTTGGGCCGTCCGAGCTTCACCTTCGGAGAAGGTGGTCTGGCGAAATACCAACCTTACTGTTCTGATCTTCCAGGCGCATTAACTTCATATTTCCCTGGACACGCCAACTTAAGGCGTCCTGGAGACCACGAAAGAAGTTATGCATGAGCTCGGCGGGTGTGAAGAAATGCCGGCACGTGCGCGCAGCATTCATGATACGCTGGGAAAATACCAACTCACCCTCAGCATCCTTCTGAACAGCGCAGGTCACCTGGTCGTGGGCCTTCTGCAAAAATTCGTCGGTGAGGTACCTCTGAAGGAGCATGTGGACCACGTGGGTCCATGTGGCCTCCATCCCAAGTCCCTCCGCACGAGTGCCGGGATAGACCTGGGTTCGATAGGCTTCCTTGGCTTCGACGTCAAGAAAGTAGGTGATCACACGCACCGCCACTCCTTCTGACTTATTGAAGGCTTCGAGCGCCTCTTTGAATTTCGTCAGGAAGTGAAGGAGCCCGATCTGATTGGAACCATCAAACATCCCGAAATTCGTTTACAGGCCGTAGATCCGCTTCTTCAGCTGATACAGATGAACTAAATCATCCTCGCTTGGAATTCTGGACGTTTTGCGAAGACGATACATGCGTTAATCAACCAAATATTAGAATGAAGGCAACATAGTCTTGAGCTGTTCCAAGCCTGGACAATGAAGGCCAATTCTGGATCACTGCTCTCTTATATCTGTGTCGCAACGGGATTAAAAGGCTCTGGACTCATGGACTTTGTGACAGGTGGGACAGAAAACAATGGGGCTATATTTGCATTCGGAACAGGCGCTCCATGCGAATGGTGTGCCGGTTCCTGTTGAAGATGTTGGTGGATGGTCGATCGGTGCAAGTTGATGGTCGGAAGGAAGTTCAGATGTCGGATGGCTTCCGATTTTATTCGGGGTCGGTCTGTCACACCGCTATTTATACTACTTCATGGGCGGCACTTGCATTCTCGATGGCTGCGACGGGGGCGATGGTGAATTCTCAAATTGCACTCCCGACAGGGCAGTTCAATCAAGTTGCACTCTTGCAATTGCAATACAATCAAGTTGCACGCCTGACAGTGCAATTCAATCAAGTTGCCCCATCGCGTGCAAAAACAAAATGATTCGACATTTTGCACCAAAACGAGTCCGGACCCGCGACCTGAACAGGTGATCTCGGGTGTTCAACCCACTCAGCCATCTGAACTACTCATTTCACTTCAGCCGAACGCACTTATAGTATCTGTCCCAAACGTCTCAAATTAATAGATCGTACCAGATCAACGAGCGGATCCTCAGCAATACCTCGCAGTATTTCCAACAGTTCCGGCCTGGGATTGCGGTCACCCGTCACGTACTCCACTTGAGACTTTTCTCTGTGGTCCCTGGCAGGCTCAAAGTCCCTTCCCCAACGTAGTGCTGAGGTAGAGGCCTGAGCCTGGGCAGGCAAATGGCCTGCCGAGACTGACTGGTCAGCCACCGTCGGAGGATGCGACGGCGGGGGTGCGTTGCAACCACTCCTATCTAAAAAAATTCAATGGAATCCAGTTTCGACTTGATTGCGAAGACATCGGATTTGATTCCGGCGAGTTCTTGTCTTTGGGCGCCAACGGATGACTCAACGCCAACGGATGACTCAGCGCCAACTGCCCGGTGAGAGCTCTCTTTTACCTGAACGAGAACATTGCTTATCTCTTTCATCATTATCTCCGTGGCCACGGTCGCGTTCGAATGTGCGGAGGCGGCATTTTCCTTCGCATCTACAACACACATCCGATTCACGTTCATTTTCCTTTCAAGGTTTAAGATCCCTTGTTACAAGTCATGTAGGACAGCCGCTAAGTTGATGTCGACATTTTTTCCCAACACCAGGTGCCGAATTCAATGGGACCAGGGCTGGGTCGACGTGGTTTGGGCTACATGGGCTCCATGGGCGGCCTAGTTGAAAGGTGACCAGAGGGACCCGCAACAGGGGTGGGGAACGAGCCAGGAGGTTTCTGCGGCCAGGGGAAGTCCTTGCCGTATAAATCATCATCATGTCGCGCCTTCGGCTCGACATCTTGAGCACCATTCTTGTGCGCAGACCCTGCCTTTGCTTGGTTCTTCTTCTCATCTCCTTTAACATCTTCATCATGTCCAGATATTCCAGCAACATAATCAACATCGCGTCGCGCCTTCGACGCGAAGTTCTTTGGATCATCAGCAGGCGCATGCAACGCCTGATTTTTCTCATGTGGGAGTGGCGCCTTCGGCGCCACATCATCAGCACCCTTTCTCATCGTCTTTTTATATTTATGGCTGCCGCTGAAGATGCTGAAAATTTCACTGGACGCATTGTGATCCTTGCCTGAGCTCTAGGACATCGTCGGAGAGAAAGTTTCCTAGAATTACTTCTAGGTCGGGAGACCAGACCAGAGTGGTGCGGCGTGGTAGCTCACTCCCGTCGCACGCACACAACGGGGAAATATTGGTAGAGCTGAGCCCGGGGGGAGAAGTCTGTGCGAACGGGGACGACTGACACGTGTGGCCGTGCTTGATGTCTTCGCGCGGCGTTGTGAGCGTCCGACTCGGAGGCACAATCAACGACCCCAAAAATGAGAAGAAAAGGGAGGAAAGGAAGGGGGAAAAGGAGAAGAAAGACGGGGGAAAAGGCTTTACAAGAGGGTTAGACTTCTCTGACTCCATCCACGTCTGGTCTTTCCAACCCCAGCGCTACCCAGACCGCTTATATAGCATCTGGGGTAGCGCCCAAGGTGGAGCTCGTGGCCAAAAGACAGCCCAAGAGCAAAAACAAATAACTAACTACACAGAGAATCTTAGGACTTACATTAATTTTCCCTAGCACTATCCACCTTAACCTACACATCCCCAATAGGGAACCAACCCTATTCTTCAGCCCAAAGATAAGACGCCGCCAACTAACAGATAACCCATCCGGTTGGACCAACCAGCGGTCGTCGCTTTCCGGGGTTGTGTAGTAGCAGAGTAGTGGACCACCCACGGCGCACTGTATGCCTTTTCCACCCGTGTCGTCGAGTGGGGAAGTTCTAGAGTGCTGGCGGAATTTTTGGTTTCCGTTGGTGGTCACACGTGTAGGGATCGATGTCGTACGGTGCGCGAGCCCCTTATGCACTTACTGCACCCTGTAATCAACAACCCCTCGAAGCTTCCCATCTTTTTATTTCGCAAAGAAAATCGGAGAGGCATGAGGTGATTGACTGGGCCGTATCTTGCCAGACTCCAAGTTTTGGTTAATGTACTCCTTGGCCGCCAACAATTCCGCCGGGGAGATTTGACAGAGTATCCCGAACGGGGGCTTGGATCCCTCCTCGACCTCGATCTTATGGTCCACCCTTCGTACCAGTGGCAGACCATCCGGCAATACCGTGCTAAATACTCCTTTGTGTTTGGCGATGAGTGCATGTAACTTGGGATCATCTGTAGCATCCCGCCCAGCCGGGCCGCGCGCTCCTACCCCCTAATTTTTCCCGCGAGGTGCTGTAAGGTCGCACAGAACCGTCGCCTACCACCATGCAGCTGCACGGTGGACCTCTACCGCCCTGAGGGGTTCCATACCGTTTTACGGGCGCGCAACGGTATTCTACGGCTGCATGGAGGATGGGGCACACCACTGTACGCGCTTACAGTGGTTCGCCACGGTGCCCAACGTAATTGCACACCACTGTATGCACACACAGTGGTGCGCCACTACAAGGGGTGCGTCAGTGACACCACTATACGTTCGTACAATGGTTCATCACGGGACATGACATGGTTGCACACTCCTGTATGTTCATACAGTATTGTTCCACCTCACATGACACGGTGGAACACCTTACGCGGTATTGCACCACCACTGTATAGTCTTACAGTGGTGCACAGACCGATAGGGTATGACTTTACACCACTGTACGCTCTTACAGTAGTGCACCTTCATGCGTGACGCGGTGCCACTCCACTGTGCAGACGTACAGTGGGGCACCGGTGTTATGGTTTCTTCATCACAGAAGTGCGAAGCGGGGCCACTGTACTTCTATTCACTGCAGTTGCTACTGCAATGCAGTACTTCATTAAAGTAGCCTGGTTACCTTTGCGACGCTACGGCCCACTGAACGCCGTCACGTACATTTTTTCCCGATTGGTAGTAGTACTGAAGCAGTCTAGCCGTCAGCGTACGTGCCCGACTACAGTATGTAGCTTTTTCCCGCCCTACCCGTCTTTTTTGGTGCAATGAACACACCTGTCCTGTATTATTCCTTTCATTCCGGTCCCCTTCTCCCCCTCTATCGAGCAACCCCTCTCACCCGTTTTGTAATGGGCAGAGCAGTGTACGCTCCTGGCCGTCTGGCTCAAGTCCCCGTTGGGCGTGTTACCAGGCTTAGCTGTGTAAGCACACACACGCCAACCTTCACCTCCTCCTCGCCAGCCTGCTAGTGGTCTCCTGATCCACTTCCCTCTTCTTTTCTGCTCTCGGTCGTCTTCCGACGTCAAGCCAGCCCCGCGTAGTATCAAAGCGCGCTCGCTTTGATACTACGTATTGATCCGTATGCCTCTCTAGCAAGCCGGCAGCTGTTACTTCCTTCGCTTGGGTGCTTAGCGTCTCTAGAGCGTTAAAGATGACTTGATAAACTTTTCGTGTCTTTCCACCTCTGACCTCTTGAAACATTTTTCATGTATTGCAGCCACCTGTGGATTTTCTTCATGATGTATTGGCGACTCTTCCTTCAGGATAATACCGTAAATTTTAACTGTGCGATCCGCATAATACACAATTGCTGATTCCTCCTAGTGCCACGGCATACCCAAAATTACATCATATCGCGAGTGTCCAACGACCCAATTTAATATGTACCGGTACCTCCCTATGCTATTCTCTCCGTTTTGATTCCTTCTGCTCTTTCCTTCTCCAAATCCATTTTAAGTGAACAATAATCATTCCTATACGTCCAATCTTATGTTGAAACGACTCTTCATTTTTCATGAGGAAGGTATTTGAGATAATATTCGGTTTCCATCCATCATCTTTTAACGTCGTTACCGAGATGCTGTCCAGCTCCCCTTTAAAATTGATTCAAGGACGTAAGGGAGCCCTCACAGTCCCTTCTTCCACTATATTAGGCTCCTCCGCAAGTTGGGGGGTCAAGGAACCCCCTGATTTTCCGAATCCTATTCTGAGTGTACTTCAGCATCTCCCTCGCGGGAATCGGTACTAACCGCATTGATTCCGATTTCACTACGGGCTGCTCGCTCATTTCTTCCATGCTTCTAATACCTGCAAGACAGAAGGGTTTAGACAATAGTCTACACCCTTCTGTCTTGCAGGTAAAGCATACGTTTTCACGGACTAGTTCAACTTGTTCCTTCTAAATTCGACGTCTCATACCAGACGGACGCGGTTCCAGGTTTCCTATCTCCATTTGCGTCTGCCTTCCTGGATTAATTTCGTATTATATCTTCTTTCCTTCCATTTTGTAACCGCGCATACCCGTGGCCTGTACTTGCAGTGCCAATTGCGCGGCTGCTTATAATTTAGTTCACTTTCAATTATCTTTTCAAACCTCATACGAAATGTCCGGATTCAATCCTTCAATGAACTCGTCCCACTTCTCTTCAATGTTAATCCCGGATGCAAGCAACACCACGTTCCATAACGCTTAAATAGAGGCAGAAACACTTTCCTTATGACGACAACTGCCCAAACGGTCTTTTGCTTCACGAACGTGAACTGCTGTTGCATCTTGAACAGCTACGATTTCACCTTCAAAAAATCTCGAGCGCCGTCATAGGCATCCAGCTTCATTGGCCGCATGGCCATCTCCAGGGCATTCCGTGGTTCCCTGTTTATCGATGACTGTGACTTCTCAACCAAGAGCGATGCTGCCATTATATCTGACGCAGTGTCACTTTTGGGTTTTTCTTCGATATCCTCTTTATCTGTGAGCGTTTGGGACTCGCTCCGGGATCTTACAGCCGAATGAAGCAGGTATCCGAGTCCATATATGTTCTCCTAATGCATCTTGAGTCTCATCTGCTGGTTCACATATCCTGAGCAGTTCATTTTTCCTTTCCACTATACCGTAGCGTGCACTGTAAACGAAATGCATCCCTCCATGTGCTTGCATTTCAAAATTGGTACCCTTAGCGGCTGCGAGCTCCGCTCGCTCGCTCTAGTTTGCCGCAAACGTTTTCCATAAGAAAATCGGCCGGACATGATATTTTATAACGGATATGGGGCAATAATAAATAATAGAACTAAGACTTGAACACCACAGCATCACACCAAGCATTGTGCTGACTAAAGTACCTTACAGCGGGTCTGCCACTCCGGAAACATCTGGTGTCTGCTATTTGCCTTTGATAGATAACTGTATGTTTTCTGTGCCGTCCGCGTTGGTGCAGACAAATTCCGTTATCGTCTTTGGACTTTATGAACTTCGTCCCTCGCAAAAAATTTCCCTTCGACCTCTAGCGCATAAGAAGACCTGCGTAGAACTAATTTGTAGATCAAACCAGTCTCTTCCAGTTTTTAAAACCCTCCAGGCGGATAATCGCGCAGTTTTTCTTTGAGGCGTGTTCTCTCTT
>JAVCKV010283321.1:0-14681 GCA_032274145.1 Herpochondria borealis
AACGAAAACCGGAATCAATCATGCAGCGGAATCTTAAAGCATTCCACACCCCAGACTGCGAATGGAAGCCCGATTCGTTTGTTCATCAATAATCAAATAACACAATCATCCTAAGAAATTCTAATTTAGCGACATGGGGCTACCCGGCCCACACCCCGGCAAGCTGGATCAGCTTGACCATCCCGCTATTTTCCCGATCCTTAGAAGGAATACAAAATACTAAAAAGACAGCTTGACCCTGATCCAGCAAGGATGTAGCCTAAAAAAAATAAATTTACAAAAACAACTAGACAAACCTTCTCATGGAAGACGCAGTAGCTAACCCCATGGGCGCCTTTCCAGTCAAAGTTTAACTTAACTCAATAAATTTATGTGTAGCAAAGTTCGCTCTCTCCGATGGGGTAGCTATGCTAAGACGTTCGCTAAAAATAACATACCAAATATCATGAATAAATTAACACACATATTACCATTCGCTATATTCCTAGCAACTATATCACTACCACTTAAAGCTCAAGATACTTCAAAAGTACCGCATTCTATCTTGTCCATATATTTGAAATCAGGAAGTTCAAAAATGATAAATGATGTTGAGTGTACTCCTTTATATATAAAATTTAAGAAAGGCGTTATTTTTAAACCAGAGAAAATTCAATTTCGGATTCAAAAGAAAAATGGAAAAGGAACCCGTGTTAAATGTGATAGTTTATCTGCTATACCTGAAGCCAACTTAACTAAAAGTGATAGGCTGCATATCAAAAAGAATTATACTCATAGGATATGGGTTCGCACAGACATCAAAACTGATGGAGTATCAAAACTTGTTTGGAATTTGCCCAAAGGATCAGTTAATATTTCTGTTCGCAATGAAATCAAGGTCACAATACCACTAATCCCTAAATAAAAAAGCGAACAAAGTGGCTTCCCTAGCTGCCACTCTGATCACATTCGGATCGCTCGCAGGGGAAACGAACGCTGCCATCACTATATCAAACTATTCAATATCAAGTAACCAATTTCTCGGTAACGTTTTCAGGGACTCTCTCAGGGGTAGTTCCGTCTTCTGCTTCAGCGTTTATTTTAGCTGTCAACCCCGACCAATTTGAAAACCCTGGTTTTACAACGGGGGCTGATTTTACTAACGCTACTATCTCTTCCTTTTCTGGAGGTCAGACAGCGGGAACCAGTCTCCTAGGGGCAGAGGCTTTTGGAGATCATTTATTATTAGGCTTTGATTCTGATCTAATAGTAAATGAGGCTTTAAACGGAACTTATACTTCAACATTCACCTCTTCAGTTTTTGATCCAAGTGCGATTAATTCACTAGACTTTTATTGGGGGGCTGGAGGAGGTTTTTTTTCTTTAGCAGACACAATAGGTGGAGTTTTTCTTGGAAGTGCTAGTAGTGTCCCTGAGCCTTCATCAGCTCTACTTATTGGACTCGGTGCATTAGGATTTGTGACTCGCCGTCGCAGAAGCAACTAATGTCGAATCGGGTAGACGAGGGATTTTAACCCTCACCCCCCACACCATCTGCCATACGGTTCCGTAGCTCGGCGGTTTCAATGTGTCAGACTTACTTCCTCTTAAGTCGTTTTAATACTTTCTTGAGGATAGCGAACTGCCACCCATTGCGTTTCTAGACGATGTAGTCCTTGGCTTTCTAGCCACGTATTATTCAATGCATTTCGCACGATTTCCACGTTGCTGATCCGCCAATGTCCTTTGTGACTTCGACTCGCTAATTTCACTCTATCCCTCGGTGCGCCAAGCTTGAGTAAGTTTAATCGCCTCGCTCGTGGTCTGCCCCATTGTTTCCAATAATACAAACGCATCCGACGACGTATCCACTGATCTAACTCTCTCACTTCTCTGAAAGTCACTCTTATCATATAGTAGTTTAGCGCGCCTCGCAGGTAATTCCGCAGATCACCGTAAATAACTCCTGTGGAGACTCCACGGGTGCGTTTGGTGATCCTTTTTACCTCCGCTTTCAATCTCTCTTTCGAGCGATCTGTCCAGCGGATTTTCCCGCGATGGATCTTGAAGCCTAAGAAGCAAGCATCTTTAAGTGGCACTACTTTACTTTTATTCGTATTGACGATCAGTTTGAGCTTTCTTCGTAAGTATGAGGTAAGGCCTTCTAAGATCCGTATACCAGCGCGATCGCTGGTGCAGAGGATCACAAAGTCATCAGCATATCTCACGAATTGATGCCCACGGAATTCGAGTTCATTATCGAGTTCATCTAACAGGATATTTGCCAAGAGTGGACTAAGCGGCCCGCCCTGTGGCACTCCCTGTGGAGTCTTGATAAGCTTCCTTTCCTGCGTGTGATTGCTCCCGCTTTGAGATACCTTATCAATAACCCTAGCAACTCACGATCCGCTATGTTTTCACGTAGCTTATTGATGAGCTTCTGATGGTCTACTGTATCGAAGAATGCCTTGAGGTCACAATCGACCACATGGACTTTATTTGTCTTCTTCATCTTCTCAAGCGCATAGTCTAACATCTTTTCCACTGCTCCCTGCGCACTACGATGTGGGCGGTAGCCGTAGGAATGATCGCTAAACTGCGTTTCATAAAATGGACTGAGTGTCTGAGCAATTGCTTGTTGGATCACTCGGTCTAATACAGTCGGAATACCGAGGACTCGGTATTCTCCATTGTCTTTAGGAATACGAACCTGCTTCACTGGTGACGGCTTATATTTTCCGTCCCTCAGCTTCTGCATGATCGTCTCCCCGTATTTCTGCATGAACTCGGGGAAGTCCCCGATGTTCATACCATCAATGCCCGCCACCCCTTTATTTGGCCTCACTCGTTGCCAAGCAAGCTACATATTATCAGGGTTCAAGACATTGTTCAATGTGTGGTGGCGAGAACTCTGTTGCTCTAACAAAGCGCGATTATCCCCACCTTGATCTCGCGCGATCTTGGGGATAGGCTTCTCTGTTTGGTTCTCCTTCATTGATTCAGTCCTTCACTGGGTTGTTTTCTCCACGGGTATCATTGTTTCTCTGATCGAACAGATTAGAACCTGTCACAGCTCCCCGAATCATTTTATCCCAGTTAATATGACCTCTGCTGACTTCTGTCTCATCACCCAAGATGTTTCCACCCTGAGCGCTCTCTGTTTTCCAGAGTGCAAAGTGAGACAGATCTCCGAAGGTAAGCACTGAAACCTCCTCTGCCCAACCGCCTCATTTATCGCCCAAGTTGAATGATAGGATTTCGGTGTGTTGCGCCACCTCGTCCCATTTGTCCGATTTCGTATGAGGTTTCTATTCGCCAGCTGACAGGTTTCCCATAAACTTCTTTCCCTCAATCCCTCGCGGTCATGCAGTTGGCTTCTGGTAGTTCTTTTCATAGCTAGCAGTTTCTTTTGTTCTTCTATGTTCATTCTATTTTAACAAGGGACTTGAACCCTCTTAAGTTTCAATGCATGCTTCGCACACACAATTTTATCATCAGTTCTTGTTAAATGAGCAAATTAATCCAGAGAGATTACTAGCTACCATTCATATTAATAGTATAAGCAGAACAACTTCACTTAATGTTTTAGCAGCCAAATCAAGGCCAGGTATCTTTTGATGGTAACCTTTAAAAAACATCTCTAATATCACACATTTTTCACTATAATTTCACATTCATTTCACATTGCTCAGGCTACAGTCACAACATCATGAAATCTACGTAATTCGACAAAACAAAACTGAATGAGATTTCTAAGAAACATAACACCATGAACAAAATGAAATTACCTATAACTAAAAAAACAATTATTACCATCGCAGCACTTTCAGTAATAACCAACACTTCACAAGCTAGTTTCAAAGACAAGCTCTATGCAGATCTCTATGGAGGCGCTAGCTTTCTAGACAGTACAGACATTATGCAGGGCTCCATGAACTCCAGTGCGGACTTCGATACGAGCGTCATGTTTGGCGCTAAAATAGGTTATCAACATGATGTAAACTGGGCGTTCGAGTTAGAATACACTTATCGCAGAAATGATTTAGGTTCTATTTCTGGTGGCGCTTTCGGTTCTGCTACAGATGGCGACTACGCATCTACAGCCGTCATGTTGAATACTGTCTATACTTTCGATAGCGTCGCTAAAAACATAGCGGGATTTGAATGGAAACCATATGCTGGATTTGGCATCGGCGTCTTAACTGAAGCAGACATCGACTTTACTATCTCGGAAGTTGAAACTGAGTATGATAAAAATTTCATACCTGCAGCTCAACTCATTTTAGGATCAGAATTTAGTATGAATCAGAACTGGTCATTTTTCGGTGAGCTACGATATACATTTGCAGGCAGCGTCGACCTTAAATCTTCAAATGGAGCCACTAATGTATCACTAGACTACAGTGGAGCATCTGCTCTTATCGGTTTACGCTATAGATTCTAATTTATAGAACCATTATCAACTAACCACCAGCCAAATGTCTCAATTTATTCCTGAACACCCTATTTTATTAGTAGAAGATGACCATGATCTAGCTGGCAATATTCAGGATTATTTTGAACTTCTTGGTTGGCAAGTGGACTACGCATCGAATGGCGCTATAGCACTCCATTTATTACTAAATGAAACATACAGTCTTGTTATATTAGATCTTAATCTACCGGGTATAAATGGACTAGAACTCTGCCAGCGCATTCGCAAAAATGATGATATCTCTCATCTTCCTGTCTTCATGCTTACTGCTGCTAGTAGTTTAGAAGACAAGCTGTCTGGATTTGATCACGGTGCAGATGATTATTTACCAAAGCCCTTTGATTTAAAAGAAATGGCAGCCCGTTCTTCTGCATTAATTAGGAGATCAGCAAACATGATAAAAACTAATAATACTCTTTTAGCGTTAGCAGATCTGGAGCTAAATTCTAGTTTACGAACTGTAACTCGCGCCTCCGAAAACATCTCTCTCACAAACATGGGATTTTCTATTCTTAGCTTATTATTACAAGAATCACCTGCTGTCGTTACTAAATCAAAAATAGAAGAACACCTCTGGAATGGAGAACCTCCAGGAAGCGATGCCCTCAGAACTCATATAACAGTCTTGCGAGGAGCAATTGACAGAAAAGGCTGGCGGCCATTGCTCCATACACATCGTGGTATAGGCTATCAACTTATGGAAAAATAAAGCTCTCTTACAATTCATTTCTATTTAAAAACCAACTATGATTAAAACCAAGCTAAGAATACGCATTCTCTGCTCATTTGTCTTTTTTACTCTAATCATCACCATAATATTTACCTCTATCGGGATGCTATTGCTACAAGATGCTGAAGACATCATCACGAATCAACAACTAGAAATTTTAGTGGGAAATGCTGACATTGAATCACTCGACGGTGTCACCATTTATTCTAAAAAATTTAAACTTAGAGAAACATACGAACTAGATAAGGTTCCAGAAAAACCAGGCACTTATGAATTTTTTGCTGATGAAAAAGGCAAGCAAGGGCTCATACCTGATGGCTTATTCTCAAGATGGGACATGTGGGTCATGAACCCCAGAGACCGTGAATACAGAATTATAATACCTCCATTTGATAATCACTCTACAACTAAGCAGTGGATAGTAGTTGATCTAACAGATTCTGAATATACAGAAGCAAATATGGATTCATTGAGTATCTTATTCTCTATTTTATTAATTACTCTATTCATCATAGCCATCCTAGGTAGCCTACTTGTAGCTCGCTGGGTGATGAAACCTGTAATCACTCTCTCAAACTCCATTAAAGAAAGTAATGAGAACGCACCACTAAAGCTCCCTTCCTTTTCTGATGATGAACTAGGATATCTAGCCAGGACTATATCACAATATGATGAGGAAAAATTCACACAAATAAAACGCGAACAAGCTTTCATCTCTGACTGCAGTCACGAACTGCGAACTCCTATCACCATCATCAATAATTCTGTTGCCATGCTCTGTGAATTATCAATGGATGATCAGCGCAAAGAAAAAGTCATGGCTCGCATCACACGTTCAGGAAAACGCATGCAACGCCTTGCCCAGACATTCCTACTCATTGGGAGAAATAAACAAAATGATAAAGAGACGCTCAACCTCCATCAAATAGCTACAGAGGTTATCGAAGAAATGAAAATACTAAACCCTGAACACTCACTTAATGTCATCAATGACATTCCGAAAGATCTAACAATACTTACCAGAAAAGAAAGTATCTCAATCCTCTTTCACAACCTCGTCGGAAACTGCTTCCAACATTTACAATCTGGAAACCTTAACATTACGATAGAAAATCAAATTAACAATAAGTCCAAAAAATCAATAACTCTCCTTTTTGCAGATGATGGCCCAGGCTTCCATGAGCCAATTATCGAGAAACAATTAGAAGACAATCATCAGTCTAACAAAAACGGATACGGTATCGGTCTCATGTTGATTGAACGGCTTTGCCAACGAGAATATTGGATTTTAAAAAGAGAAAAAAATCTACCTATAGGAGCTAAAATATCAGTCACAATCTAACAATTTTTTGATTCATTTGTTCAAGTTACTATAACCCGCAGAGCAAACTAACTTCAACCAAAAGCTAAAAGTTCTGACTTCCACAAGACAGAATAGGTAAATTACTCGCTCCATAATCATTCAACAAATTAAATCTAGCCCAATTTTCATTGATTTTTAGATTCTCCCGTCTCATTATATACTAAATCGCTATGAGTCATATCACTTTCAGTCCAGTCGAAGACATTATCGCCGACATCGCCGCAGGGAAAATCGTCATCGTGGCAGATGATCCGAGTCGCGAAAATGAAGCTGATCTTGTTTGTGCTGCCAGTGAGGCAACACCTGAAATGATAGCATTTATGGCAAGTCATGGCAGAGGCTTAATCTGTGCACCTATAACAATTCAACAAGCGGCAAGCCTAGATCTCCCGCAAATGAGCCGTCGAAATACAGAAGCACTTCAAACCGCCTTTACCATTTCTGTCGATGCGGCCAAAGGGATTACCACTGGCATCTCTGCTGCAGACCGCTCTCTCACCGTAAATCTGCTCGCCACCCCTAACACCAAACCAGATGACCTTGTGAAACCTGGACACATTTTCCCGCTACAATCCGCTGAAGGAGGCGTATTACGTAGAGCAGGCCACACAGAAGCAGCCACAGATTTAGCTATGCTGGCGGGTTTAGAGCCAGCGGGAGTGATTTGTGAGATAATGCATGAAGATGGCACCATGGCTAACGTCGGTGACCTAGGTGAATACCAGAAGCAGCATAATTTAAAGGCATGTACCATCGCTCAGATCATCACACATCGTCGCAATACTGAAAAGTTAGTGCACTGTACAGAAATCATCCAACTTCCTACAGATTTCGGAGATTTTGACTGCCACCTCTACGAAATAGATATCGACGGCACGCACCATCTAGCAATGACGAAAGGTGATATTTCTCCGGAAATACCTACGACTGTGCGTGTGCACTCTGAATGCCTCACGGGAGACGTCTTTATGTCACGCAGGTGTGACTGCGGTGGACAACTTTATCAAGCGATGGAACAAATTTCTGAGGAAGGCGGTGTCCTACTCTACCTTCGTCAAGAAGGTCGTGGCATTGGACTCCCCGCAAAAATCAAAGCCTACAAGCTACAACAAAATGGCTTAGACACAGTTGAGGCTAATGAAAAACTTGGCTATGCCGCAGACCTGCGCGACTATGGCGTCGGCGCGCAGATACTGCATGATCTTGGAGTAAGAAAGATGCGCTTACTTACAAATAACCCTAAAAAAATGGTAGGGCTCGAGGGCTATGGGCTAGAAGTCGTAGAGCAACTACCTATCAAACTACCTGCGAATTCTGATAATGAAGGCTACCTTAAGACTAAAAAAGAAAGAATGGGACACATGCTGTAATCCCATTCTAAATTAATTAAGTCGGCTATTTCTTCTTAGATCTCAACTTTTGATCAGCCTCTATTCCCTTAACGATGGCTCTACGAAGTTCCACATCATTTATCTCACCCAACTTTTTATAGAGAATCTCACCTTTTGGAGCGATTACTATAGTTGCTGGCAGATATGCCTTAGGTTTTTTATTTAATAATTTAGTCACTGCTGATGGATCATCTGCTTTCATGAAGAAATGATTATTATCTCTCCCCTCTTTTTTAAGTAATTTTAGCGTGCTAGGTGAAGTCGGGAGATGCTTTTTCTTCAAAAGATTTAATACAGCTTCTTTGTTATTTTTAAGATCGCTTCCTATAGTGACCATGTCAAAACGACGTCTATGATAGCGTCTGTAAGTATCTATTAATGTAGGAAAATTAGCTTCATTCTCTTTATTATTCGTTACCCAGAAATGAACTACCCTTACTTTCCCTGTCCCGTTAGCTATCAAGCTCTTCATTTTCTTAGGAGTAATTTCATCTACTTTAATGGGCAATGCATCCCATTCATTTTGTTTTTTAATCGCCCACTCCTCCTTATAAGCCCACTTCGTAGAGCAACCAAAAACATTCTCCTGTGTATCTATCACTGGCTTACCAGCTAACAACGCATCTACATTATCACGCACAGTATTTTTAGAAGCGGGTCCAGAATCCCTATGGCCATTATCAAAGTGTCCCTCATAAAGAAGCTCCCTCTCTGGCCCAAAGAGAAATACATGTGGCGTAGCCATAGCCCCATAAGTTAAGCCTACTTCCTGAGTATCACCATCGTAGAGATAAGGAAATACGAATTCACGTTCAGCAGATACCTGCTTCATCTCAGGAAAACTATCACCATAAACTGAGTATCCATTTTCCCATGGCACGAGTGCTTTAGGTGAATTTGTCGAAACAGCCACCACTTGCACACCCTTAGCAGCATATTTTTTTGCAAAATTATTGATTCTTTTCCAAGCAGCTCTAGCATCTGGACAATGATTACAAGTAAAAATCATCACTAAATATTTAAATTTTTCAAAATCTGACAAAGAATGAATTTTATTATCCACCCCCACGAGAGAAAAAGCTGGTGCACTAGCTCCTATCTTCAGAGGTTTTACTTTGGGGGTGGCAGCTGCGTAAATGCTCATCATACAAGCGATTAATGTCATTAATATTTTCATTGCCGCAAGTTATACGGTATGGATAAATCGACAAGAAATAAAATAAATCATACTGAAAGATTGACACTACTAGAATCTAAGGTTAACAACGCCACACTTCAAGTATTGAAGGCGGAGTAGCCAAGTGGCCTAAGGCATCAGTTTGCAAAACTGACATTCGTGGGTTCGAATCCCACCTCCGCCTCCACTCTCACAAGCTACAAGTATAAAAAATATCCTACTGTCTACAAGTATTCAGGTTAATTATAGTCGTTATTGTAATCTCTTCATTTATAAATTTTCACATCAATTATAATTGGATAGTTTTACCTTTTGCTAAAAACTAAAACAGATTAATTAATCTTCATTCCGCTTATACTTGTAGTAACCTTTTCTAATTAAGAACCATTTAAAAACCACGATAAAACCAATCTAAGCCCTGCATAATACACATTATTTAGCATATTAATTTCTAGTAATCACTTAAATATCAACCTAAATAAGCTGACAGTAATAAAGCTCAAAAATACACTTGCTAATTCATAATGAATATATTATTAAAAATTTAAGTTGCTTTATAGAAAAAATTTATTAGTTACCAATCACCAATAATTACATTCTGAAACAGGTGTGTATTCACAATGTAAAATAAGCATTGACATTGTATGACAGTAGAATATCGCTAATCGTAAGATTTTAAAAAACCAACACGTAACAATCACCGACGCGTAACATAATGCTCAAACCAAACCTAACCATGAGAAACAAAATAAAGAATAATACGATAGGCCGTAAATATAAGATCAATGCAAATAAGGGTTATGCACTGATTGCTACGATCTCAGTTATGAGCTTATTACTTATCATGACGATGGCATTCCTTAAGCTTTCTTCTGTGGAGTCACGTAAAGCTATCAATCATTTCGAGATTGCTCAAACGAATGCTAGATTTGCACTTCAAATGGCCATATCTCAACTTCAGATGTATGCAGGTCCAGATCAACGTGTTAGTGCAAGAGCTGATATCACTGACACATCATGGGAAAATGAAAATTCTTCTCTGGAGAACCCACAATATACTTACATATGGGACGTGAGAGGTTCTGAAATAGATTTAAGTTTAAGCTCTCCACAAGAACGTGTTGCTCTAATAGGCTCCACTGAATCGCACCGTCCAGGAATGAAACCTGGTCATGATTTTAGCATTAAACCTGCTGTATTAGTGAGTGGTAATGAAGCTTATGATCTCCTAGATGCTAACGGAGATATGACTCAGACATCTTACCCAAGTGGTTATGTAACAGCTGACCCAGGTTCAACATCCGGCAGAGAAATGATTACCATTATTTCTGACAATCAAATTTTACCTAGTGAAGTAGAGGTTGGAGCCAATACTGATGGTTCCGATAGAGTAGTCAGAACAGAGAATGAAATCACTGTTCCTCTTGTAAATATTACTGGAGATGATTCTAATAATGGTAGTTATGCCTGGTGGGTTGGAGATGATTCCATCAAAGCAAGAATGAATATTGGAAACCAACACGACTTAAACACTGCAGCAGCAAGAACTCTAGCACATCGCTCACCACTAAATATGTTTAGAACAAGCCTAAATACTACACTCTCTGCACCTAGTGAAACTGACAAAATAATTAGTCTTCAAACCTTTAATACGATCAACAATGGACTGTCATCAGGATGGAATTATTCACCAGATATAACCTCAAGCTCAATTTCATTACTCACAGACACCCGTAGTGCTGGTCTCAAGCAAGACTTTACTTATATATTAAATAATCCTGATAACTCTGCAGGTATCACTAATGAACTAAAAGACAATTCTTATATGTTCGATTCAATAATCGGAAACTCTATTCTTAGAAACTCACCTACTTTTCCATGGGCAGATCAAAGCGGACGCGATGCAGCTAGAATTCCAGGTATATCTTATGTCGGAGGAACTCAGCATGGTGGCTTAGCTCCGAAAATGTCTCATTTGAGAACATATGCTCAAAATGTCGCTAGCAATGACAGTACACCAATATCTATAGGAGGAGAAAATGAAGTATTCCCTGTAATAGGTCAAGCTCAATTAGGTGTATATGCTTTACTTGTAAAACCTGAGGGTGGAACCCCTGGCGATTTTAAAGTTTATTATGGAGTTTTTCCCTCTGTTACACTATGGAATCCTTACAATGTCCCGATCAAGATGGATCAAGATGTATCGGTTACACTAAAACGTAGATCAGCATCATACGTGATTGATTACAGTTACTTCAAAGGTAATTACACGATTCAGAGAGGAACAGGTAAGCCTACTACAGTACATACGAGAGACATCTTTGCTGACGACAGGACTGGCAAAAGTCTTGAAGGTGAAATCTTTCAAGAAAGCTCTGGCTGGCGCCCTAGAATGAATATAGCTGCTGATCCAAACCTCGTAATCCCTCCAGGAAAATCCGTGATTTTTTCAATGGGATCAAGTAGCATAAATAAAACAGATGGTAAAACAACAATCATAGCAGACCCTAAAGATCGATCTGTAATATTTGGTCCAGGTCCTGACGGCACACTTGTCCGCCTTTCCCCTGGATCTAGAAACAAAGTAACTTTGGACATACCTGTTCAGCCAGGTTGGAACCCTGGGACTGGTCATTACTTTGCACTGGATGATAGAACTTACAATGTAAGAGATTTCGCTGCAGGACCCATTCCAAATTTAATTGAATTAGAATTTGGTTTAGGTACTGTCAATACGTCAACAACTACTATTATTAACAACAACTTAATCTGGAGTGCTTCTATCAATGAAGATCAACCGAATAAGAAAGCATTTTCAATCTGGTCTAGACTAACTTCAGACTCTTCAGCAACAACGCCCTCTTACACCCCTCCATCTCCAGCAGGAGCAACAAATAATATACTGTCAGAACAAAATTTGCTTGATTCAACTAATATGGATGCAAATGAGACATTTCCAGGATATTTAATAAAGCACGCCCTCCGCATGAATGGAACCTCCTTAGCTAAATCATTTGATGAAACTTACGATCATGATAGTGATATCAACACACCAGAAATCCGGAGAAGTTGGCGTGAATCATTTGTACATGATAAGCAACTTAGTAATCCTGTAATCTTTCCCTTCGTAGCTCAATATAACCCTGCAGCAAGCTATCACGCTCCAATTGGAAAAACTCTTAATCCTGGAAACAGAAGTGCGCCTAATACAGACTTTTATTCTTCTGCTGCTACTGCTGATTCCCCAACTTTGATGGGAGGAATTTTTGATCATGCATCATCTCAGTTTCTCTATTCAACTAATGATGGTGCTGATCCTAATGATAGTTTCACTACCATTGATGGACATGCGAGTAGCAACAGAGAAAAAATGGTTATTTATGAAGTTGCTAACGGAAATGTATTTTCAGGTTACCCCAATGGGGAATCAGCATCAATCACCTCTTTCACTCAATTAAATAATGCAAGACTACTAAGAGGTGTAGCACGTAATGAATACCATTGGTACAGTACCTCTAACTATCCTACATATCCAATTGGAAACTCTCTAGGTGATTTTCGACTCAATTTAGAGGAACAGACTATTAATCACAGCGGGCTCTATTATACAGGAAGTGTAGCTCGTCTAGATTGGCAGAACTATAGAGCAACTAGCACCCATATGGATGCCTCCTATCTACTCAATGATAGGTTTTATGATCATTATTTCTTTTCTACAGTTCCGCAATCTGGATCATTTGATAGTAATAGCCCTCTGATTAATTCACGTTTAAAAACAACTAATAATGATATTAATGAGCTCAGAAATATCAACTCTGCAAAACATTTTACGATGCAAGGTGGATTTAACATCAACTCTACCTCTGTAAAAGCATGGGAAATGCTACTTACTTCTTCACTTGGTGTTAATTATCCGGGTGTCACAGCATCAAATGACGTGAATATTTCTAGTAGATTAACTACAGTTGGCGCAAGCAAAGCTAGAGATACCACGGTGCTCGATGCGGGTGAAGGAACAAAAGCAATTCAACTTTCTCAGGAAGAAATCAAGAAGTTAGCGAAAGCGATCGTCCAACAAGTGAAGAGAAGGGGGCCTTTCCCTAGTTTAAGCGCTTTTGTAAACCGTACGAACTATCTGTCTGATCTTTTACGGCCAAATGCTAATTCAAGTTCTGCTGGCATAAGTTCTACCCCCCTTGTCGCTGGCAATGTCGATGTAAGATATTCTGGAGCTATACAAGCTGCCATCGATTACCTTGATTATAGCAGTGATGCTAATAAGCTAAACAAAAAGATAGTCGATGACAGTACGATTGATCCAAATAAATTTGTTTCTGACACGAGAATATATCCAGCGCATAAGGCAGTCCGTAAATCAGCAAATTCGCATTTACCGAGTTCATTGAAACAAAGCGACATCATCAAACAAATTGAACCTGTTATGACTGCTCGTGGTGATACTTTTACAGTTAGAGCTGTTGGTATAAGTAAAGATAGTGGTGGAAGAATCATCGCAAAGGTTGCTTGCGAGGCCGTGGTTCAGAGAACACTTGATTATATGGATTCAAGCCAGAGCTCTGACATAGAACCGTATTCTGTTTCAAGATCAAACCCAGGGGCTGAAAATGAAACTCGCACATTCACATCAAATCTAAATGCAGTGAATAAACGTTACGGCAGACGATTCCAGATAGTTCTATTTAAATGGCTTCCTATACAAGAAGTAAATGGAATGGAAATTCGATAACTTATAACTATTTATTTATAATTAACATAGATAATTTATAATATATGATACTTAATCACAGATTTCATCTAATTCTATTTTTATTAGGATTTTGCCTCTCTAATGTTAATGCCCAACAGAAAACACCAGTTAAAAAAAGTTCTGTACAATTCAGATTATACAGATGGTTTGATCTGAACTATCGTTCTAATGAGCAACCAAAAATAAAAGATTTATACTACTTAAATAAAGGTAAATACATACCTATCAAAACTAAACCTGCAGAAAAATCTGCTCACTACAAAGCTAATTTAGTAGAATCAACTCTACATCTTTATCGTAAAGCTATTTCAGATGAAGGTGAAGTAATATACATTTCAGAAACAAGCTGTAAAATCGCTACTGGAGCAAAAGATCTCTTTATTTATCTTTTTAATTTTAAGAAAGGGATAAAACTGCTACCTATAAGTTTAAACGAATCTACATTCCCTAAAAATAGTATGCTTGTAATAAACATGTCTAAAAAGAATATTTATTTCACCTTAAATGGCAAAAAAAAGCCGATTAATAAAGAATCTAAAGTAAACATTCCCTATCAAATAAACAAAAAGCAGAGGTTAAGAATTCATATTGTTTCAGCTAACGATAACAAAAAAATATTAGGTATCTCCCCCAGCTCAAAAGCTGATCAGCGTGTTGTCGCTGTATTTTTCGCCACTAATAAAGGAAGACAACACAGACTTATACTTGAACGCGGCATAGATAATAAATAAGTTATGGTATCACTAATTATACTTTAATAGCTATAAACTACGTCGATCTAACTCATTTTTTACCAAAG
>JAVCKV010283432.1:0-14681 GCA_032274145.1 Herpochondria borealis
ATGCGTTTGTTATCTTGCTTGTTGTTCTGCGGTGCAATGGTGTGATGGCAGTGGGATTGGATTGCAGGACTGAAGTTTCGAAGTTGAAGTTCGCTAAAATCTTGACTAAGATTACCCCTAACCCTGACAGTGAATCTTCCTTTCCTAACAACACCATCATCATCACACATCTGGGATAGGAAAGCATCATCCGCTTGCGAAGACCATGATGAGAATGGCTCGCCTTGCCACTAAGCAGAACACAAGCACAATAGTATCGAACAGAATGAGGCGTAGTGCCTTGTTCCTGACAGCGGCGGCAGCCCTCTCGACGCGTGTCGACGCCTTTCTGCCTCCCATGCAGCAACAGCGACACTCAACGATCCGCTTGTACGGGTCTTCGAGTAAGAAGGACGATGATAATATCTTGACACGAGCCGCCAAGAAGGTTCTCCCAACGTGGTTTCAATCAGAGGAAGAACAGAAGGCCGCACTGGCCAAGAAACAAGTCAAGGACAATGTCAAGGGCGGCATTCAGGAGCTTCTCAAGGATGCTCCGCTCCCCGTACGCATGATGGGAGGCATGGTGGCTCCTCTCTTGTCTAGTTTGGCGTCTACAGTCAGTGAATCCATGGCGGAGCAACAACGCACGGTCGAGACTGTACTGGAAGATGCGCAAGCGTACATGTTGGGAGACGACGCTGCCCTCCAGGCCCTTGGTGAGCCCCTTCAAGTGGGGGCGCCCTTTTCGCAGAGCTCAAGTACTGCAATTATCAATGGCCAAAAGACAGTCAACCTTATGATTGGATTCCCCGTCGAAGGTAGCCGTGGATCAGGCATGGCTCAGGCGCAAGCGACTGACCAAGGCATCAACCGTCTGACTTTGCAAGTGAATGGCGGACAACAAATCAACGTGAGCTTAATGAAGAGAGGGTCTGCTTCATCCAGTCGTATTGATGGAAAGAACGAGCGAATGTTTCCAAGCGATGATGACGACAATATTATTGAGGCGGAGATTATTGAAAAGGATGTGAAAAGGTAGGCCTGAAGCTGGTGCACGACTTGAATGCAATCAAGTTCGCTTCATTTGGCACCACCAACGAACTATTCTCCGTGCATCTACCAACATAATTCTTGTAGAGTAGCAGAAACAGGCCTAAAGCATCACACAACGCCAAAGGAGATAACTGGCTGTCAGATTTAGGTAGACTGGATGGCTTCGATACCTAAGATTTGCTAAATACTGTACCAATGGATCTCTCATCCCGTGCAATCTTCTTCTTGGGAGGCGGGGCATTGTACCGCCAATGAGCTCCTTGATATACCAGCCCGTGATCGAAATTCCATGCGCTGGCGTCTTCCTGGTGGTGATGGCATTGCCCTGCTGCCTCCGCTGTACTCTGTCTACCCTTCGCCCTCACAGTCTAGTTCGTTGCTGGTTTGAGGGTCTCCCTACCTTTCTACTCCATGGGCATGATGGAACTGATTAATCAGCATTCCACCTTCTTGTTCTTTTAGCTTTCAGAAGCCACCTGTGGGTTGTCAACGAGTCAAGTCAAGAATCTTCGTATCCAGATCTTGGCCCTCGGGCACGCGATAAGACGCTGTGATCTGGTGGGGCGCTGCGACTGAGGCGAAGCTCGAGAGGGTTCACCACATCTTGTGAGAAATACTTCGTTGGTGCTAGTGGCATACGCTAAGCAGATTCCAGCGTTTTGTGCAACACTATATTGATCTGTCCGCATGACGCTCTTCCACAACAAACCCCCTGCCATGCCGTATAGCTAGTTTGTTTAAGGGAAAGATCAACTTGTACTAGACCCTATAGACACGGGCGATAGTATTTTAGAACGTGATTACACCGATTTAGAAGAAATCCCAAAGTATTTGCTCCTCTTTGGTTTCCGTTGTAGGCGTAAGTATGACAAGAACCTTTTGGTATCCGAGGCTATGAGAGAAGTCGTTTTGCTAATCACCTTTTCGGTTGTGTGTGCTGGTTTCTTTATTGATGCCCCACGAGTGAGCTTTCCATAGTTGCTGTCTCTCCTTGTGACTCGGAATGATTTAGGTCGTTCCAGGCGAAACTGCATTCTCAAGGCGTCGCATTCAGGAACCTCATTGTCCAGTTCGCTTGTAACGGCTGAGAAGAAGCTGCCAACATCGTACTTACGATACAAGTCGCGAAAGTACCAGATCATGAGGTGTTCTTTGGTGAAGCAGTATCGTGGATCTTTAGCAAGCACTCCATCGAGGCGCTCCTCCCACAGCTCAGCGTCCTCGATGAACATTCGGAGCTTCTTGTTGGGTCGTTCAATTGCTCCGAGGCCCGTGATGCAGCAGTGGAGGGCTTCCCGCATTGTTTCAAGGTCATCATCCTTGACTTGATCCCAGTTGCACAATGAGTCTTCCTTCGCCTTGGCTTTCAATTGATACTTGTTGCTCTTGATGATGTTTATCATTTTATCTGTTTTCTGGTTTTGTAATGTTTAGTTTTGTGAGGGGACGGGCGGATGATGGTAGGTCGGTTGCGGTAGACTTACTGTACCAATTCCTACATATAACCACGGCAAATTGCCAACAATGGCCTGTGCTGTGTGTCATTTGTCTGGGTTCTCGCCCTTTTCACAAGTGAAGGCGTCTCTCCCACACTTCAAAGACACTTTTCCCTAACCATGGGAAATTCCAAATACCTGCTCATGTAGATTGGTAGACTCAATCCGAAAAATAAGCACCGCGTATGATTGCTGAAGTTGCATGCAGCAAGTAGCAAAGTCACAATCACTACTTTAAAACAAGTTGTGTTACAATGCCACGCATCGCGTTTCTAGGTAGCATGCAACTTGCGCGCCTCTTCTCGCACTCGACAGGGGTTGGGGGTTGGGGTTGATATCGTCATTCCCCAATCTTGTCGTGGCTGTTCAATCTCGCAGTACATTGGAACGAGACCTCTTCCGCCCGATTCTTCAAGTGAGATGGATTGCATCTACCTTCGGCCCTACCAAAACTCATCTATCGTTATAAAAGTTTACTGGTACTCCACTCTTCGTATATTCATATAGTCTGGTACAACGTCAGCATCGAGTGATTTCGCTTAGTTGACAACAACGCCCATCATGGGGTTACTGACCCATGATGCGCGTTCTTGTCAATTATAAGTGAAGTGCGAGAGCAGCTCAGCCATGGAAAGCAAATTGCAGTCCGCGGAGTCTGCCACACTTGTTTTGCAGCCGCTCGAGATATCATGACAATAATGACGGGATATTGCGGAGAGTCAACACGACGAGTATGAGATGCTTCATACCGCAAGCAACAAGCTCCGATTTTACTCATCTTGTACAGCATTGATTTCATCTTTATTGTATGAATTTGCGTTGCCTTGCAAACAACGATACACAGCCTGGTGGACAGCAGAGGCCATGAAATCAAACTTGTTCGATAACGTCGTTTTCGTTGCATCCTCCTGTTGTTCATCCTTTTCGCCGTCGCGTGGTCCGTCATTTTAAGTTTTGGCAATGCCGCTGTGGAGTCTGTTTCAGATACAAGCATAATGGAAGCCCAGCATGAATGGTTCATCAAGGCGGTCGTGGAGCTGAATTATCTAGTAGTTTTGATCGGGGTATAGCGCAGCTCTGGAATCCGGATCGGAATACCAAGGATACGATTATGATGCGCTGCAGCACGCCGGTGGTGTGCAAGTACCATCATTAAGACTTGGGGAAATGCCGGAAAGCAGCACGCCGGCGTCCACCTTCGACGAAGGCGACGAAGACAGGAAGCTCAAATACAACAGGCCAACCAGACAGCGCTAGATGTGGCAGCAACGGAAGAACAGGAGAGACAGGAAAAGCAAGAACTGGAAGACAATGTTGCTCGACAGAAAGCCAAGGCCGCAGAAAAGAGGAAGCGAGCAAAAGAGAGAAAGAAGACGAAGAAAGCCGAAGAGCTCAAGCAGGCGACCGAGAGGCAGCGTCTGGACGCCATTAAGAAGGAAAAAGAAGAGAGTGCTTCGAAATGTGCCTGTTGCGGGGATGGGATTTTGGATTGCGGCTTTGAGAAAAATGGAAGCAAGTTTTGTTCCCCCAAATGTGCCCGAGCAGGTCCTTCTTAGAGAGGCGATGTGCAACATGTGCAGCGTTTCCAAGCCAACTGCTTCACGCGTGCCCAACGACGAGTACCGCAACGCCACCTATGATGCCATAAAGTTTCCTCAGGGGACGCTTCTTTTGAGGCAGCTTGGTTAGATCGTCTTCGACGATCCGGCGAAGATTCACGGCAGGCGAAATCCTGTGAACTTGGGTATACGATAAGCGACGTTGCGGATATCAAGGATGGTGCCGGACTTACATGTCGAGCCTGGTGGCAACCTGCCTTGGACAAACATACGTACGCCCGTATCAGTTTGCCAGTGGTAGGCGATAACTAACCTCTATTAGGGATACAGTTCCTCGCTACCAGCTATAATAGCGATCGGATGTGAGCTCGTATTGGCTTATTTTGTTGTAAAATGAATCAATTTAGCTATTATGAAATGTCAAGAGTAATACATGATGGCATTGAAGTTGAAGAGCGAACCGAACTCCCTTTCTGCTTTACATGTATATTGTTTTGATTCCAACCTTGAGATGTCGCATACGAAGCCTTGAAGTTGATAGGTGAACCGAATTCTGATTGATGCAGGCATCTGTTTCCGTTACATAATATATACGTACCTGGTGGTACGTATGTTGTTGATTGCGAACTCCATGTCATCATGCGCGAAGAGCACCAAGAAGCATCCTGGGATTGTTGAAAAGTCCGTTGACTTGCTGCGAACCAGAATAATCACACGAAGCATACTACCTTTACCACCACAGTGTGTTAGCCTCCTTAAAGCCAGTTCGACACCGTGAAAGGTTTGTGGCGCAAAGAGGAAAGTGGGCTTCTCAGTATTCCGACAACCCAAACCAAGCATATTCCGCGCTGAAGTGACCGAATTCGCAATGGGTGCTACCATATTTGCTAGCAGCGATGTCGTCCCGTGGTTCGTTACCGCGATTGTGACAGTCACGGTGCTTCACCTTCTGCTACTACTGCCGAAGCGCTCGGAAAAGATTCGCACTGGTCCTCCCCGTCCCAAGACGTTGCGACAAGTCTTTTCACACTTGTTCTCTGGAGATACTCCCTTTTATCTCATGCGTCTGGCACGAGCAGAACATACCAAGGTTTATACGATTCCATTCTTGTTTGGGTTGGAATTCACCATTGTTGCCGACGCCGCAATAGCTCGACAGATTCTCGACCACCCCAAGAATCAGAAATGGTTAGACGGGTACGACTTCATGAACAAGGTGGCCATGGGAGACACATTCTTTGGCTCCGAAAGCCCACTGCGGTACGCGCATGTTCGAAAATCAACGCTTAAAGCCTTTAGTCCACAGAATACTTCCAAATGGGTCCCCATGATTAAGGAGTGTCTACAAAAATGGATGGACTGCACCCTCGGGTCGTCCTCTGTGGTTGTTGACATTGCAGAAGAAATGCAGAAACTGACCATTAGTGTGATTGGAAAGGTTGGGTTCGACTGCAAGCTCACGCCGGAGCAAACACAGTTGGGGGTGGAATCGCTGCAGATTGGATACCAGGAGTTTGCCCACAAACATCGTAGATACCCACAACGAGCACTACTGGGTGGACTCGTGTATCCTGGAAAGTGCGACGAGCGCATCAAGCAGCTCGTGATTTGAATCAATTGTCCCGAACAATTCTACAGAATTATCGAGTGAACAACAATGCAGCAGCAGTGCCATCGACGGGTGAAGACTGGAAACCTATTTTGCACTATATTGCCAATGACGAGGAATACAAAGACGACGAAGAACGCATCCGAGATATTGCAGTGTTGTTTGCGGGAGGGTATGATACAACTTCGTACACGATTTCGTGGATCATGCTCGAGTTAGCCAAGAATCCCAACATTCAGACCTGGCTTCGTCGCGAGTTGCACAAAGTGCCTCCTGATCAGCACCATTGCCACTGTGTGGCTCTCAAACACTGCATTCGCGAAGGTATGCGTCTGCATCCAACGACGGCTATTGGGGCCCTCCGTATCACCGAAGAAGATATTGCATTGCCCAACAAGCGCATGCTGCATGCAGGATCCATCACGTGGATCTTAACGCTGGCAATACAACGAGATGCAACCGTGTTCGACGACCCTGACGAATACAAGCCTCGTCGATAGGAGAATGCTACGAATGAGATGAACCGCAACTGGTTATCCTTTGGTTGCGGACGAAGTGCTTGTATTGGACAAGCTCTTGCCCAAGCAGAGCTTCAAATGGCTATTAGTACACTTGTAGCCGAATATGAGTGGACCGTGAAGGAAGCGGGGAAATTGGACTACTACGTGACACTCAAGACAGTTGGAACAAAACTCAAGGCTACCAAGTTGGACTAGAGAAGCATATTTTATTTCCTTTTATGAGGTCCCTTAGTTCAGATGGAATCGGAGGCTGCTGAATTTCGAGCTCAACGCTCGTATCTGCCAGCAGTAGGCAATAACTAACCTATTAGGGATAGAGTTCCTCGCTCCCAGCTAGCAACGAGGGATAAGCAGTACCCAGAGGCGGCGGCGCAGGTTTGTCTTTCCAATGGGCGTCTCCCTCTGCACCGGGCCCTTGAAGCAGCCAACAACTGGGACGAATGGGACGCGGAGGGAGAAAGTTGTTACAACGTTGCCATTCGAGTCCTGATGGAAGCGTATCCCAGCAGTGTTACAGTGATTGATCCGGTCACTGGGTTGGCTCCGTTCATGACGGCGTCGGCTTCAAAAAAAGAGCATTGCTCTGCGGGGGTTAATGCATCATTTATGCTCTTGCGAATGGATCCGATTATGGCCCTTCGGTACTACACCGACAACTTGGACCACACAAGAGTGCAAGCCAAAGGCAAGTATGATGCGTATTTCAATCTCTGGTTGTTAGCTACAACAATCTCTGGTCTAGCGGTTCTGTTCTTGGTTTTTTGACCGAGCAGCCACGTAAAGATACCACAAGCCACACCTTTGGGTCGGAGGTTGAAAAAGATTCTACGAGAATGATTGATCTACCAGGGAATGCAACTAACTGAAACCATTGACGATATCAACGCCATAACCGTAAACAAGGCTCTCATCCTCGTAGCTGCAATCTAGTTGTGTTGTTGTGTTGCACACACTCCACACCTTCTGCTTTCTCATTATATCAATGACTTGACTCGATACATGGTATCCCAATCTTTTCCAGTCACGAAATATTCTCCCTCCACACCAGTCGTCGATATCCCATTAAAGACATCTGCCCCCGATTGACGCTCCAGCGTCGCAAAATCATAGTCGTGCACAATGGTTCCACTTGTAATATCAATCTTGACAATGCGATCCGTTTCATAGACATTGGCCAACACATGACGACCATCCTCGAGCTGTTCCAATTCATTCAAATTGTCCTCCGGCGTTATCACCAGCGCAATGCGGTTGCGACTGCGCATCTTGGCCAGTACATTGACAACAGCCAGTTTACGCTTCTCTTGCAACATGTCACGATCCCAAAAGTGCAACTGATTGGATCCATCGGAAACGATGAATTCTTGCGTCGCAGCATTGTAGGTAATGCCCCACCCTTGGTTTGTCGTTGTCGTGTAGGTGAATTCTTCCAACACCTCCAATGTATCGGGATCGCGAATCTATCCCGTTTGTTCTTTCCACGTGATTTGAATCAAGCGTAGCTGACCCTCTGCATTGGTGAAAGTATTCATCTTCAATCTCAATTTTTCGCAAAATGGCACCCGCATTAGCGACGCCAATCAGACGGCAGTTGCTGGTTCAACGCCATTTGTGCCAAGAGGAACAGGAGAAAGAAGTGATAAAGCTCTATCAACGGTAGTTCGACCTTTCCAATTTCCACCAACCAATACCCAGGCTCTCTCGGGTGGCGTTCGCATGGCCCAGCATCACAAGCGGTACTGCCTTTGACAAGAATGCTGCTTGGAACCTGGGCGCCCTCCGCGACAGCTCCGTACTTGGCAACAATCGATGTTTTGCTTTCTTCAATGATGAAGTTGACAGTTTGGCGATGTCAGTTGTGAGAAACAATCAAACTGACGACCGATGAGACTCGAAGCAAATGACCAAATGTTGAAGCAAAAATCAAAAGAAGAAGCAAATCGACAAAAGTTGAAGCAAAAATCAAAAGAAGAAGCAAATCGACAAAAGTTGAAGCAAAAATTGTTGAAGCAAAAATTGTTGAAGCAAAAAATCAAAAGAAGAAGCAAATCGACAAAAGTTGAAGCAAAAAACAAAAGAAGAAGCAAAAAGGCAAAAGTTGAAGCAAAAATAATTTTGAAAAATCGCAAATGTTGAAAAAGACATAATTGCTATTCAATTCTGAGAATTCTCGAAAAGATAATATATCATGCTGACGTCACGAGAGGTCTACCGAATTAATTGACCTGTCTGAGTCCCGTTTGGGAGTATCAGCAAAAACCCTGCAACTTGCTGGTATGGGTGGTGTGTTCTTCGGGTGGCCTCTTTAATGGAAGCAAAAAACGCTATATCAACCAGGAATGAGAGACACATTCACCACATCTGTACATCATAACTTACCCGGTGTCACTTGGAAGACTACAAACGGTGCTATTGATGATAAAGAGTAAGAAGGAACATATTGCCAGGTGACGCTAATAGGGTGCAGACGTCACGTTTTTGATTCCCCAATGTTCAAGGGGCCTTCACGGCTCAAATGCCCAGTCGAATTGTTAACTTAGGTGAAACAGTGTGATATACATTTTGCTAAGGTAATAGATACTGCTAGACATTTCCTCTACCCGCGATCGAGAACATCAAGAGTCCAAACAATTGGTGCTGTGTCAGTCTCAGGGCTTGTCCTCTGAGAGCATCGACCAGACTGCATGCTTGCGTTGAAGAAAACCCAAGACTTGAGATATGGTGATATCTTGTGTGGAGATGATGCTCCATTTGCCTCGGTGCCGTGCGTGAGTTGTGCTGCGGCAAAGAGAGATCGTTTCCACGAACCGAGATCTCATGGTATTTTACTTTGTCCCCGCGTCCTTTCAATGGCATCGAATTGATGCACAACGGCGGATGGGAAGCAATTGTGATTCAAAAAGCGGCGCCGAGAATCGCGCCGGAAGACACCGTCATAAGCCACGTTGTTAATGCTGCCAAAACCTTGTTTGTGCACCACAACATCGGTGCCGTTAAGCATACTCCCATAAACAGCCAAATTTAGAGCAACTTGATCGTCACAGGCGGTGTCAAAGCCTTTGTTGATGCGGGAGAGGTGGCGAAAGACTGACGGACTGGCAGCAATTCCGCCAGCGTTGATCATCCATTGGCCGCGTAGAGCGGACGAATTCCCACCAGTACATTTTCCGGCAATCCTCAGAGCCCAATTGTTCACCTTCAGACTGTGCAAGTAAACATGCAACGTCGGACGCGACGGCATGGCAATATGTCCAAAGGGGTCGTCTTGAAAGAGAACGTCGCGAAAGTCCAGCGGCATGCACAAATCATACAGAGCGTCTTGACAGACATCTTGGTAAAACTGGTAACGAACCTTGTTGATTCGATGCCAAGCGGCCGATTCGCGACGACCACCCATTTCATCTGTTTCGACGGCAGTTACGTCGTTATCGACAAGCATTTGCTTGATTTCGGTTGGTGCAGATGAGGAAATCAACAGGGTGATACTTCCTTGGTAATGTCGCCGGAGTCCGACAACAAATCGGCGAAAGACGTCTAGTCCGTAGCCAACTGCGGCGCCCATGACAAGCGAGCGAACGGACCGGGCCTGTCTCACCGGTTTCGCGTCCCAGTCCAACGAAACCAACTCTTTCGGGTACTCAGACGACAAATCCATTCCCGCCTGGACCAAGTCAAAGTCTCGGCCCTGAGATGCTGCGAAATGTTCTCCCTTTTCCCTCCAATGTGCCGCCAGGGCGAGCTTCCTTGGAGGAAATACGTAGAGGGTTGATAGCTCCCGATGATTACAGAAGTGAATGAAAAGTTGCGTCCACATGCCGCGCTGGTCTAACTTGTTGTACCAATCCGAGGTTACAAGCCCAGGTACACTGACGTCAAGCCCAGTGGCCAGGGCGCATTCGGCAAAGTCCAAAAAGTCCATCCAGGCGGCTGCGGTGGGACTGTATCCAATTGAACCAACGAGTTTGTACAAGAAGGGTCGGCCACCATTATCCGGTATGACCTTGTTCCGTGCTGAACTTAGCGGAACCAAGGTTTGGCGCTGTAAACTTATGCCGGCCATATCAGTTCGACCTTTGTAGGCCTCATGGGCCCCGCGTAACCACTTGTACCAAAGCGGGGACACCTCCACGTCGTCTTCGAATATCATGGCGCCATCCATAGGTGATGTTGGTTTCCATGCGTCCAACCACGCCCTGCGGAGCCCCACGTTTTCAGCGGTTATATCCACCGTTGCTTTACCTGCCTTCCAGTCGCTGAGCAAATTACGGATATCCTGCACGTCTTGCATCCAGGTGGGTGATATCACTGCTGGCTTGTCGAACCGTATAACCAAATCAACGTTGTCCGTCAGATAATCCGTAGCTTGCAGAGACTGCAGCAACCTCTTGAGAGAGGTAAAGCGATCCATTGTCAAAATCACAATAGTGAACGATGCACCGCCGCCACCGTTGTCGGACGCCACATCTCCTGCGAGTTGCTTGCTCGCTGATTGCGTTGACGAGACCTTCCATAGCCCCGCTGCCTTCAACGCTTCCATTTTGGCAGTGGGGCTGTGTAAGTGAATACAGTGTACAAGCATTGTTCCGGGTGTCTGGTGGTTAACAAAGTACTCTACCCCGTCAGGGAAAGCCGATTGAGGAAGGCGCCTCACGTCCATTCTGATGGTTTGGAGGACTTGACGAAGGACGGTAGCCACTCGCGCTTCATCGAGTTCAGATTTCTCTGCTTGTGTGACGGATAGTTCAGAGTCCCATCTCTCCAAAAGCCTTTTCGCCCGGGCTGTATTCCGAACAGCTAAAAAGCCGGGGCGACAATTGTAAGATCCGGTAATGTTTCGAATAGTAAAGGCGCTGCCGCCGGTGCCACCAGTCGTTGCGTGTCGATCCGAGGCACAAGCAAAGTCGTGATGGCTGAGATGTTTAGCCGGGCTGGAGAGCCAAACCGTGTCAACATCCGAATAGACAATAAAGTTTGTGTATTGGAGTTCGTGCAACAAAATGGCGGGGAGATTGCTGGAGGCCATGCGCAAGTGGGCGGATTGTGGTAGCGGTATTGATGACCCTGGTTGATCGTACCTGCGGTTGTATTCCTGGTGAGTTTCCTCGTCCAAGCATGTAATGACGACTTTGTCCAGTTCGAGGCCTAGAGCATTGTAATGATACAGCCAATTATCAAACAAGTCCCATTGGGCTTTCGACACGCGGACAACCAGAATGAATTCCATCTTGACTTCTATTTGTGGTCGCTGTTGTATCTGACCAGAAGCATCTCTCGGGAAATACGACCTGTAGGTTGCTTTACCATGATCCCATTGACCATTGCCCAATTTGGCATTGTACCGTATATCTTCTTCATTTTTCCGCATGTTTCCTCCCTGCGCCAGATTCCCATCTTCGTCCGTTTGATGAATGACGCGCATCGTGGGCGTTCCGTCAATAAGTGAAATGTTCTCGTGATGGTAGACATAATCCACGAGCCAATTATCGTAGGCCGCCCGTCCAATGACAAAGGACGGTATAGATTCCCAGGGTATGGAATCTCGACTCGCCACAAAGTAATCTTGGGCAGCGTCTTGAAACAATTTTCCACCAACAAAGTGTTCGTTAAAGTCACTGACATTGTAATGTTCGAACCAATCGACGTTGCAACGTTTCCCGACAATCAAAAAGGGCATCAACTGCAGTGGTGATTCAACTGCGGCTTTGACAGTTTCGAAAAAGTCCAGTTGGGGCAAAATATCGGCATTGACGTAAGTAAAAGTCAAGGCATCGGGATAACGCCGTTGGGCTTGCAAGTACATGGAGGGAAGCACGGGTACGTCGAATTGGTTCACATCAATTTGATGCGCCTTGATATTGGAAAAGTCAACAAAGACCACTCGATGGTCCGAAGAATTGCTTCCACTGAAGCGTGCAATCTTCTGCCATTGCGCGAGTGAATTTCGTTCGGCTGCTTGTCGACGGGGGGAACATTCGGCAAAGCCACACTTGTACGTCGAAAAGACAACGTGACGAACAGTTTCTCCTGCTACTTTGTTTGTTTCTGGATCAGCTGTTGACAGGGCGTTCTTCAATACCTCTTGTACGGCATCCATGCCGCCTAGAGTGTTGATGGAGGAAGAGGTTTGAACCAACAAGATGACTTGGTACAACACGACGGCGGCGACCGTCCCTGTCGCCACGTTCCGCCATGAACGTGGTGTGATCGCAGACATTCTCCAGCAACAATACAGTGAGGTATAATGGGACTTGTACGCGCTGGGTGCTGCTCTTCGGGTTGGACTGAGAGACACCTACCGAATATTGTTCTTGTGCTACCTTGTTCACTCGTGTCGTCTCCGCGCGATGACACGAAGGCCTGGTACGCATGACAGTAGCAATGTTAAAGCAAAAATCAAAAGAAGAAGCAAATCGACAAAAGTTTCAAAAGAAGAAGCAAATCGACAAAAGTTGAAGCAAAAATTGTTGAAGCAAAAATTGTTGGAGCAAAAAATCAAAAGAAGAAGCAAATCGACAAAAGTTGAAGCAAAAACAAAAGAAGAAGCAAAAAGGCAAAAGTTGAAGCAAAAATAATTTTGAAAAATAGCAAATATTGAAAAAAGGTTATTCCAGACATAATTGCTATTATGAGAATTCTCCAAAAGATGATGGATCATGCTGACGTAACGAGAGGTCCACCTGTCCGAGTCCCGTTTGGGAGTATCAGCAAAACCCTGCAACTTGCTCAGCACGTTGTAGTCATGCCGTTCTGTGGACACTCATCAAGCCGGTTGGAATCCTCCCGTCTGACCACGGTACCTGCGACCGACCATCCAGCAGCGCAGGGTGCACAGCACTGGGGAGGCCAGGCAGCGACACCGACCAAGGCTGTCTGATATATGTCTAATGCGTAGTGTTCCAAGATCCCCAACCCGAGCCTCTATTTGAAAAAAAACGTTAGTTTAGATTTATGCCGCCACCAAGGTGAATATAGGATATATAGAGACTTCTACATTCTCCGCTGTCGGCTTCTTCAGTGCTAACTGGGCGTCTAGTGCTGACCATGCCAATGGAGCGCTAAGAAGAGGACTGCGAAAGCAACTACTACCCTCGACAGAGAGGCAGAAGGGAAGATCTACAGGTTGCTGGAATCGAATCACTCAAAGAGATGGTTGTCGTCACGCTGCCCAAAATATAGCACGTCCTCGAGATCTCATTTCTTGGTTGGTGCGATGGTGATGTACGTCAGTCATCATAACAACAAAATATTGGCCGTCGAGCAGTCACGCTCAATTAGGGATGATCTACCTGGGCTACATTGCTGCCTGGTATATGACATATCGACCGTGATCGCCGCTTGCTGAGAAGAAGAAGGACCTTGTGCCAGAGAAGCGATACTGTGTGGGACATGAGTTCTTGCGACTATCTAGTTTCGCCTCTGTGGCATAAGATCTTGGTGTACGGCTACAACTAAACACCGCAATTAGCTGACCCGTTTCAATTCGTACTGGAGTGGTAGGTAATACGAAGGCATTCGGAAAAACTAGGACCCCGGATTTATCGACCGCCGGAGTCAAGAAAGACAAGGGCCTCTGTGTGGCTGAAAATTGATCAACTGTAGTAAAAGCTGGTTCTAACAACAGTTTTGTCGTCTTTCAATGTCCGTGGATGTGGCGGCTCGAGGTATTATGATCGCCAAGATTGGATACGACCTTTGTATCGCTTCAACCAGTCGACAAAGCAGCATCCGGGGATAACTCCTGTTGACCAAGGTCGCAAAACGCGACACGGGTGGCTAACATCAACAAGACACAGCCTCGTGGCGAACACGCTGTGCAGTTTAGCAATCAAGTGGGGGAGAACGATGACGCTCACGCTAACAGTGGACATCGACGAAAGCTGCTCATGCACATAAAAGCGCTCAAGCATCATGTTTCATGTTTTGGAGATAGAGATCGGGTTGTCCTTATACTGTAGATACATCCGTTTTAGAGGGCATATCTCCGTTTTTGAGGCATATGTTGTGGCGCGGTTGGTTTGTCTTGTGGTCTTGCGTGCAGTTTTGCTTCGACTTTTTGATCTTGAATTGATACTGCCTGTGCATCCTTTGAAACCATGACTATCCTCGTTGTCTAAGTGTTTATGTGTTCAATGTAGCGTGCACATCCCAGATGACGTTTCGTAGTATCGATTTCAAGTGCTATTGCGAGGGGAAGTGACCAAACAGAAGGCCCGAGAAAGGACTATTCCTGGGCTTCACAAGAACTACAACGATCACAAGAGTAACAGCGGCACGAATCTCTTCACTTTTCTAACCTTATATTTCCTTTCCTCCTCTTGAATTGCTTCTCGATCCCTCCATCCACACAAAGACACGTTCAAGCATCCGACCGTGTGGCTGGTTTACGATTTGTGAAGCCCGAAGCCGTTGCTCAGCAGCCGCGCAGACCTCTCCCCCCCCCCCGTAAGTACTAGCTAGTCTG
>JAVCKV010283543.1:0-14677 GCA_032274145.1 Herpochondria borealis
TATTAACCGATGACCTTAAAGATTCTTCTCTCTATTTTTCCTACATCTCTTACTATTCTTGACTATTGTTAAGTCTTCGGATTTAACCATTATAAGAATACCCGTATCACAAAAAAAATAACACTATACCTGTTTGTCGTTATGACAAGTAATGGTTGTAATACTATTGTTGAATATCAACTTTTGTAGAGCCAGTGTTATGCCAAGAAGCTAAATTCGTAATGGTTTTAGAGCTATTACGTAAGATATATAATCTGTTTGCATTTTGATTGAATGCAACGGACTGTTAAGAATTTTTAAAACGGTTTTGGGCTTATTCCCTCTCCATAAAGTTGGAGGGGGATTTTTTTTTGTTTGGGGATGAGGAGTTATTAATAAGGAGACTATTGTTTAAAGATCATTAATCCTTTCCACAATCCATTTTTTAAAAAAGAGATATTTTTCTGCCTCAATATCATTAAGTAATTGCTCCTTATCGGTATTAACTTTCAAAAGTTTTCTAATGTATTTAATAAGTACAGAATATGCCATCAGGTGCTCTTTGTCAAAATTTATTTTTTGTCGGTTGATATAAGCTTGAAATGAATCCATAAAATATTCTATAAATACGATTTCCTTTTTTAATTCAAAATAAGACCTCAGTATCATTGCTTTTGAGCGAAGGGTATAGTTTGGATTGTGAAAAGTGATATTTTCTAGAAGGTCAATAGTTTTGTTAAACTTTCTTTGCCAAAGAAAAATATACGCTCGAGAGATATGTACAATATCGTCTCTCTGCTTGTCGGGGAGACTGACTTTATGTGTTTCTATAAATTCGTCTGCCCACTTATATTTATCGAGGGTTATGCATGTTGTAATGATGTTCTGAAAAACAATAGGATTAAAATAGTTGTTGTATGTGTATGCTTTGTTTTCAATTCCTATGCGGAAAATCTTAAACATTTTAGCATGATATTCTGTCTTTCCTCGCCTTATAAAATATGCAAATGTATTGTTTAGTTGCGTAAAGGCAAGGTTTCTATCGCTTTCATCTAGAAATTTGATATGCTTATCTAAATAGCCTTTTAGAGCGTCAAAGTTTTGATCAGAGGGATTTGACAAAAGTTGAAAGCATAAGGAATAAAGTTGAAATTTTCGATTTTCTTTTAGATGCTCTAATTCAGAAAAAGAATCAATCATATCCTGAATCTTAAGATCCTTGTCTTCCTGATTATTGTGTTTATTACTTTTAAGTACTTCGGAGTGGTAAGTGATTTTCTTATTGGCATAAAAGATATCGAGAAATTGAATTAGTTCTTTAAGTTCTTCTTGTTGATGTTCTATTTTCTCAGTGTAATTATTAAAATAGGACAAATGTCTCACCTTTAAAGAATGATAGCTATGCCATAAGTCATGTATGGGAGCTTCAGCTAATTTCTTTTTTAATTTCTCTGCTTTTTTAAAGAATAACTTACTCTGGTTTCGTTCCTGGTATACTTGAAGAAGAAGTTGGTCTTTTTCTATTTGGTCTTCTTTCAACTTTAACTTTAGTAGAAACCATTCAAGGTCATCTATAAGTTTGTAAATAGCGTGTTGGAATACTTTTTTGCTTTTGTCAGTGATCTTCTTATGGGCAACAGACATTAGGAAGTTCTTATCGGAGCGCTTTGGTGTATCAATATTTTTACGCAAGTAAGTCAGTATGTTTAAGACTAAACTGCCCGTCTTGTATTCCTTTTTTAGAGAGGCTTCAAGTAGCTTCCATTCCGCTGATGTAAGTGAGATGAATAGATCAAGCCCTTTTATTTTGTTCATTTTCGCTATTTATTGAGTTTTATTTTTATTTCTATATGGAGAATATCTACGCTAAAATACTGTAAAATAGACTAGTATGCATTTATTTTGAGTGAAAAAGCAGGGAAAAAATGAATTATTGTATTTCTCTCATCTATCTATTCTAGGGAACTTTGTCTTACTAAGATTTGGACAGCATCTTAATCTGTTTTAATAGTTATTGATTCTGAATCACTTAAGACAAACAAAGAGGATTCCCCAAATTATTCTGTCTGTCAAAGTATTGTTACGTTCATGATCGTTGAGACTCAAATAGGATTCCAATATCCATTGGGACCTTCGAGTATTCCTTTCCGTCCCATTAACCTTATAAAATCGATTGTAAAAGAGAAACGTCATTGCGTTTACTCTTCTTGGTTATTGCGGTGGGTTGTTCTGACCTGCGGTGTAGATGCTTTTTTATTGATTAACTAATAAAACCTTTAGAAAAATGAAACGAAATTTTCACAACAAATTAATTTTTTCCTTTCTCGCATTTTGTTTTTTCATACAAATAAATGCAGACGCTTCCCATTTTCGTTATGGGAATATTACCTATAAAGAAGTAGGACCAAATCAAATAGAGTTTACGCTTCAACAAGCTTGGAGGAGAACGTTCAGTCAATTTGTTCCAACTCCGAATTTAGGTTCCATTGTTTTAACAAGTACCCTTAACCTTGGTGATGGAACAATCGTTCCTGTCGATTTACTAGTAACATCTCTGAACCTTGATGAAGATTGGATTTTTGGAGAATTTACTTATACGCACACATACAATTCATCTGGGAATTATAACGTGTTCTTTCAAGGATGTTGCCGCTTGTCTAATTTAGTTAATAACGCTGATGAGAGTTATCGGGTAGAAAGCATTGTCAATATTGGTTCTGGAAATACGCCACCCGATATTCTGGCACCTGTTATTTTAAACCTTGTTGCCGGACAAAGTACTACCACTTTTCAATTTCAGGCCAATGATCTGGAAGGGGATAACTTACAATATAGAATGACCAGCAGTCAGGAAGCTTCTGGAGGTAATTTTCATAACCAACCAAATGGAAGTAGTATTTCTCCGACTGGTTTATACACCTTGAATACTAGTACTTATTCTCCTGGTCAGTTACTCACCACTAGTGTAACGGTAGAAGATCTCGATAATCAAGGGAATGTTAAATCTAAATCGGTTGTAGATCTGCTTATTAGAATGACTGGAGCGACAACGCCTCCAAAATTTATTGATCCTACTCCGGCAGATGGTTCTGTACTGAATGTACAGGTCGGTCAGCAAATTAACTTTACGGTCGCAGCTGACGATCAGAGTGTTGGAGGGAATGGAATGAATGATATTACCCTCTCTGTAATCGGTGTGCCTCCAACGGCTATTTTTTCGCCAAACTTGCCATTAGGGCCAGCTCCTTTGGTAACAACAGATTTTTCCTGGACTCCATCCTCCGCTGATATTGGGTTGAACACCCTTCAATTTTCAGCCGTTAATGATCAAGGTGGACAGGTCTTTACTCAAATTACTTTAGATGTAAGTACTAGTGGTGGATCGAATTCACCTTGTGACAACATTGTTATCAGCGGCAACAGTGATGGAAGTATTAGCATCAGTGGTCTTGATCAAAGCCCGGTTTCTAAAGTGCAAATTTTCAGTAACAACTGGCAAAGTGAGTTCTCTTGTTTTGGTGATTGTCAGGCTACAGAGATCATTTCCGGTTTGGATGGAACCTACTATGTTCGGATTGCATTGCATGGTAGTGATTGGAGCGAAATCTGTATCATAGAGGAATATGTATCAACGGTTGGTGTTATTGATCCTTGTAAAAACTTGAATGGAGATAGTGATGGAGATGGGGTTTGTAATGATGAAGATAATTGCCCTTTTACTCCAAATGCTGATCAGGCAGATGTAGACCAAAACCTGATAGGCGATGCTTGCGAAAGCCCCCTTACTGATTGTAGCGCAATTGCTATAAATGTAAATGCAGGTTTATTGAAGATCACTGGTCTGGAAACAGTTCCGGTTGCTAAAGTAATTGTGATGGACAGCAATTGGCAACGTCTTTTTGAGTGCTTTGGGAATTGTGATTCTAGTCCGGAATATGGCCCCTTATCGGATGGATTATATTATGTTCGTGTGGGTGCTTACGATAGTGGCTGGCAGGAAATCTGTGGAGAATTGAGGGAGGTAATGGTTTCGAGTGGAGCTGGTTCTGCTTTGCAAAGTCAAGAAGATTTACTCCATTTTGAGGTCAGTAAAGGTGGTTTATCTGCAGAAATGACTTGGGCAAGTAATTTTGATTATGATGCCGAAAGTTATATTATTGAAAGATCAGTGGACGGTGATAGCTTTGTTGAAATAGGAAAACTCAGTTCTATTTATCAGGATCAGGAAAATCGTCACTATCATTTTAGCGATATGCAACCACTATTCGGAGATAATTATTACCGTGTAAAAGTAGTGTTTGCAAATGCCAGCTACCGTTACTCTAATACTGATAAATTGAATTTTGAAAATATTGACGGGCGGTTGTCCTTGTATCCGAACCCTGCTAATGAGGAATTGATTCTTAATTTTGGAAAAGCGGCAAGCAATTATGAGGAATTGTTTATTCATAATGCTTTTGGACATCTTGTTTATCAGGAGAAAGGAACTGAAAATGACTGGGAGCAAGTGAAAAGCCTCAGCTTAACCAATCTTTCTTCCGGGCTATATACAATTACAATAATAAATAAAAATGGTGCTTTGTTAAGCAAGAAATTCGTAGTGAGTAAGTTGTAAACTTCTTACGGAGTATAAGTTCTTTTACCGCTTTTGCAAAAGAGCGCAGAGTGAATACGGTTTTCCGTGTTCACTCTGCCTCGTTTATAAGATATTGAAATTGTTTGTTCTGAAAAGTAGCTTCGATAAATAAGCAGGGAAAAAAGAAGTTACTAACAATGCAATTGTAACCCATTTCTCCCCTTTCAAAATTTATCTCGTTTTTACCTAAAATTCGCAGAATGCTCTTCTAGAACTACCTTATAGCCAAGGCTGAGCCTAGAAAAGATCATATTTAACCTAAAATCTATTTGTCCTTTCAAAACTTTCCTTATATTCGCCTCATTCATATAAGTTCTTACTTGTTTCTTTAGAAACAAATAAGAGCTCCGTCCCTCTAACTGTAACCAAAAAATTGCATTCATTACCCATTGCAACAATGTGTACCCGTGCGCATGGTTATCTCAAACTATACCTTCGTTTCCCTTTGGCGAAAATGAAAAGTTTATTCAAAAATAAGCTTCTTGTTCTAGTCAAACCTATGCCCATGAACAAAGACTATAGCTTAAAACAGTTTTTGGGACGGCCTCTCATCGGATTTTTGATGGGGGGCTTCTCTTTTTGCGTTAAGTCACAGCGCTGTAGAGCCGAAAATTCGGTTTAAATTTCCAATATCATTTAGATTCTATTCTAGATTCCAAAAACGAAGTACCGCGAATTAAGGGTATTTAGATTTAAATTTCCATTATCATTTAGATTCTAATTCCCTACCTTTGCGCCCGTGACTAGAATATTAGCAATAGATTATGGAACAAAGCGGATAGGATTGGCAGTGACCGACCCTTTGCAAATCATCGCCACCGGCCTTGATACTGTTCCAACAAATGACATTTTTGACTATCTCAAAAAATATTTACTTGAGGAATCCGTTTCCAAATTCGTGGTGGGCTTTCCCATGCACCTAGATGGAAGCCCTGCACAACTGGCTCCAACGATTGAAAAATTTGTTGAAAAACTAAATAAGCTATATCCCGAGATAGCGGTTGCTTATGAAGATGAGCGTTTTACCTCAGAGGATGCCAAGCGAATTATTCTCCAAAGTGGTGCAAAAAAGAAAAAACGGAGAGATAAAGGCCTAGTGGATAAGATAGCTGCCGTTTTGATTCTACAAAGCTACATGGAGCGAAATAGAACATATTAAAAATTAAAGATACAAAAGGAATAAAAATGATTTTACCAATTTATGCTTACGGCCAACCTGTACTAAAAAAAGTAGCTGAAGACATTGACAAAGATTACCCGAATTTGGAGCAATTGATTGCGGACATGAAAGAAACCATGTACAATGCTTCTGGTGTAGGCTTGGCGGCTCCTCAAATAGGAAAAGCCATTCGTATTTTTATCGTAGACTCTGAACAACTCACAGAGGAAGGCGAGGAAAAGACTGGGATCAAACAGGTCTTTATCAACGCTCATAAAATTGAAGAAGGTGGCGATGAATGGACTTATGAAGAAGGTTGCTTAAGTATCCCAGATGTGCGAGGAGAAGTGAGTAGACCAGCACAAATTCGTCTACGTTATATGGATGAAGAATTCAATGAGCATGAAAAAGTATACACTGGAATTGACGCTCGTGTTATTCAGCATGAATATGACCACATCGACGGAGTGCTTTTCACGGAATTGCTCAAGCCTATAAAAAGACGATTGATCAAGCGACGTTTGGAGAGAATTAAAAAAGGAGATATTCCTAAAGATTATAAAATGAGGTTTGTAGTTAGGAAATAGGAAAGCTTCAATAAATCCACTTTTAAACCTAGAATAATGAAAAACATCCTCTCCCTTCTCTTTTGTTTATTTTGTTGTTTCTCTCTCTTTGCGCAAGGCAAAACGATCGACTACGGACAAACTAAAGCGCAAGTCGAAATACTAAATATGGATTGTCTTCACCAACGCGGATTTACCGGGAAAGGAGTCACCATAGCCCACCTCGACGATGGCTTCGATGGTTTTGATAAAATGGAAGCATTTGATTATGCCAGAAAGAATGGTTTATTGAAAGCACAATATGACTTTGTTTCTGACGGCCCTATTCCTTATGAAAAAGTAGGAAGCCATGGAACCAATACTTTGTCTGTTGTAAATGGCTATATCCCGGGAGAATATGTAGGGACAGCCTTTGACGCAAATATATTGTTAGCACATACTGAATATACGAAGACAGAGACAAATCAGGAAGAACAAAACTGGTTAGAAGCAGTGGATTGGGCGTATAAAAATGGAGCGGATATTATTGCCAGTTCTTTGCAGTATAATACCTTCGATGAAGGAGAGAAAAGTTATGAATATAAAGACATGGATGGGAATACGACGACCATTACAAAGGCGGCTGATTATGCAGCGGCTAAAGGGATTTTGGTTGTGGCAATTCAAGGGAATTTTGGATCAGGAGATTGGCACTACGTGACGGCTCCCGGCGATGCAGATTCTGTTTTGACTGTAGGAGCTATGGACGTGAAAGGTATAAAAGCGGGGTTCTCCTCTTTTGGACCAACCGCCGATGGACGTATCAAGCCAGATGTGATGGCAGTAGGGCAAGCAACCATCATTATTGATCCGGATGGCAAGATTCGTCCAGGTAACGGAACCTCTTTTGCAGGGCCGGCAGTAGCGGGATTGGTTGCATGTCTAAAACAGGCTCATCCTAAACGAAGCAATATGGAGATCATTGCCGCAGTAAGACAAAGTGCTTCTAAGTATCTGAGCCCAGATAAGATCAATGGTTATGGTTACGGAACGCCAGATGCCTGTAAGGCCGATGAAATATTAGGCGAACTTGATGAGAGCATTGAGAAAATGGGACAGCAAATAGAACGAGAAAATTTTAGCTATAAAATAGTGAAAAATAAACTTTCATTTAAACCGAAATTTTCCAGAAAGCAAATCAGAAACTTGGCGGTATACAACGTGATGGAAGAAAAGGTGATGAGCAAAAAAGGAAGAAAGAAGTGTTTGAAATTGAAAAAGCTGAAGCCTGGGAATTACTTGCTCAAAGTAGTTCGTAAAGACGGAGTAGTCTTGATGGAGAATTTTTTAGTGAAGTAAATACCCCGTCTTAAGCTCTATTCTTCTACATTAGCCTTCCTTGATAATTCAGGAGCGCTAATGTATCTGATATATCCGATCATTTTTTTATCTTAGCAATAAATAAAACTTCTTCTTTGACAAATGTGGTGATCCTCAAAAAGACTTTCAAAAGCTCTCGAGAATAACGGAGCGCTTGTAGGGAATCTTTTTAGGAATTCTAAAACACCGAATTCGTCAAAGAATCATAACATTACCCTATTTATTATGCTAAGAACAGTACACCCATTTTTCGCTACAGCGATACTTTTCCTTACTTTATTATCCATTTCAAAAAAGACCATAGCTCAAGACACGATCACTGTCCAAACCATCACTCTGGATTCGGACGACCGTGCTGGTGTTTTTACTTTTCCTGACGATGCGACTCAGACCTATGAGAAAATCTTGATGCGTTATCAAATTCGTTGTCATGATGCAGATGTTGGTTTTGGAAATGTGGGATGTAGAGAGTGGGATTATAGCTGTAATACATTTATTACGGATTCCACACGGGTAGATTCTAACCGGGCAAATCATCCAAATTATATCATTAGTAATTTTAGTGGAGCTGAATTTAATTATACGCAAGAACCGGTGTTTAATTACACTCAGTATGAACAATCTGAAGTGATTTATAACAATGTACTCACAGAATCTACTGCGCAAATCGGAATAGCTAATATGCCGATGACATTGGCGGGGGCACAAACTGTCGCTCGAGCTCAGTTTTTATTCACAGCAGCTGAACTGTCTGCTGCTGGTTTGGTTGCAGGCCCAGTTACAAGTTTGCGAATGGATGTAACGGACTTGGGAGAGGATATCAATTTTATGCGGATAAAAATGAAGCATAGCAGTAAAACGGAATTAGATTCTGCTGATCCAGACTTTAATGATTTTACAGAAGTATATTTTTTATCAACTAATTTCTCAGATGTAGGGGACCACTCTTTTCTCTTTGCCAATGATTTTGACTGGGATGGGACTTCTAACGTTTTAGTAGAATTCAGTTTTACCAACCAAGATGCGGGCGCGCCAACTACCGTTAATAGCCACGATGCAGGATTCAATAGTAGTATATTTTCAGGAACAACAGACTATGGATTATCTTTTGCTGGTTCTGGGAATGTTTCCTTAGATGGTGGACCATTAGCTAGTGTTAACAATGAGATTACAGTTTCTTTTTGGGCGAAAGGTTCGGATGTTTTGCCTGTAAATACTACTGTTTTTGAAGGACAGGACGATGCAGGTAATCGTCAAGCGAATGTACACTTACCTTGGAGTAATGGCCAGGTTTACTGGGATTGTGGAGCTAACGGAAATGCTTATGATCGGATTAATGGCGTGGTAGATCCTAGCGATTTTTCAGGGAAATGGAGTCATTGGGCTTTTACGAAAAATGTAAGTACGGGCACAATGTCGATCTATCTTGATGGCGAATTATTCTTAAGTGGAACGGGTAAAAATAATGTAATAGATCTGACTAGTTTTAATTTTGCAAGTGACATTTCCCTAAATAATAATTATTACGGAGCTATTGATGAATTACAAATTTGGGATGCTGCTTTGGATGAAGCAACTATTCAAGAGTGGATGCGGAAAAGTGTAACGACAGATCATCCGAATTATAGCAATTTATTAGCTTATTTTCAATTGGATGAAGGAGCTGATAGTCAGTTGACAGATGCTTCTGGAAATAGTGATGCTATGGTAAACGGTGGTCCAAACTGGCAACAAGTAAGAGGTAAGGACTTATTCAAAAATTTTGTAACAAGCAGCTTACGACCTAACGTAACTTTTGTACAAGGTACTTATGAACAGACAGTGAACATTATTAATGTATTAGATTCTGTTCCTGCTTCGCAAAACCAAGTAACGGCTTACGAAATAGTTGGGACCGATTTGTCAGAAGTCAATACTTTTTTAGTTTACCCAGCTGAAACTCAATATGTGTTAAATGAAATGGGAGAGGTCGTTGATTCGGTTGAAGTAAATGTAGAGAATACACTGACAATTGTTGATCTGGAATACTACAATAAATTTCCTTCTAAGTACGAAATACTTTCTTTGGTTACGCCTTATGGAAATGGTTTGGATCTTGGACAAAGTGGAAAAACATTCATCTTCGATGTTACAGATTATGCACCTATTCTAAAAGGAGAGAGAAGACTTTCTATTGAAATGGGCGGGCAAAACCAGGAAGAAATGGACATTCGTTTCCTTTATATTACTGGTACGCCAGCTCGGGAAGTGAAAGACATTCAAAATATTTGGCCATTCAGAAGAGGTTGGTTTCCTAGCATTCTTGACGATGTCGTTTTTGAGCCAAGACAGTTAATGACAGATGCGACGGCAACAAGTTATGAGATTCGTTCAAGTATTACAGGGCATGGTCAAAACGGAGAGTTTGTAGAACGCACACATTATTTTAATGTTAATGGAGGTGACAATGAGTTTACATTTCCGGTATGGAAAACCTGTGGAAGTATTCCAATTTATCCGCAAGGAGGAACTTGGTTATTCGATCGCGCAGGATGGTGTCCTGGAGATCCTACAGCTATCAACCGTTTTGACATTACTTCCTATGTCACCCCAGGACAAGCTGTGGAAATTGATTATGGTCTAATTGGTAATAGTATGACAGAAGCAAACTATTTAGTTTCTAATCAATTGGTAACATACGGTGCATCTAGTTTTACCTCAGACGCAGCAATTATTGATGTGATTCGACCAAGTTTGAAAGTAGAGCATGAACGTTTCAATCCGGCCTGTAATCTTCCAACAGTACTTATACAAAATACTGGATCTACGAATCTAACAAATCTTGTGATTACTTATCAGGTAGGAGATGGCGAGATGTTAGCTTATAATTGGACTGGTAATTTAGCCTTTTTGGAAACAGCACAAGTAGAATTACCTGTTGTAGACCTTTCGTTTTGGGAAACAAATGGTGGCGCTGAAATATTTACAGCTAGTGTCAGTAATCCAAATGGAGGTACTGATCAATATGCAAATAACAACACAATTACTTCTGCTTATGAACCTTTAGAGCTAATTGATGAAGAATTGGTTTTACAATACAAGACGAACAATAGGGGAGAAGAAAATAAAATGTTCATAAAGGATCATTCGGGAGAAATAGTGTTGGAACGTACCTTTATGTCAGATAACACGGAGTACACGGATGCACTCGACCTTCCAGGTGGCTGTTACTCCATGGAATTTACAGATGATGGTGGTGATGGTTTGGACTATTGGTTTTGGAATCAAACGGGGCAAAATGTTGGAACAGGCTTCCTTCGGTTGAGACGAGTAACAGCAAGTGGAAACCTAACGACTATAAAGGTCTTCGAACCTGAATTTGGTAGTTTTATTAATTATGAATTTATCTTGCCACAAGCTGTAAGTACACTTGAGCCAGGGGAGAAAGCCACATTGATAAGTGTCTATCCTAATCCCGCTTCGGATCTGATAAATGTAGATTTAGTCGGTTTTGAAAATACAGATATTATTGTTGGCTTGTATAGTATGACTGGACAAAAACTAAGAGAAGAAGTAATCGGAAATAACTTAGACCATCAGAGAACCTTGAATTTTAAGGTTAGCGATTTACCTTCTGGAATCTATCAGATAGTGGTTTTTGATGGAAATAAAAGAAGAACGCAGCAGGTGGTTATTGATTAATAATTACCATAAATCTAATTCTAGGAAAAGCTATTGCTGGTTTAATCTATCAAGAAAATAGAGATTAAGCCAGTAATAGCTTTTCTATTTATGACACAATCTTGTTTTTTTTGTACATTTAGGTTGTTAATTGCCCAATAAACATAGTATGTTTTTGTAGATAATCTATTAATGAAAGCTACAGAGGCTACCGGAGCAATACTCCTAATTCTTTGTTGTGAATTCCAGCGGAGTTATAACTAAAAAAACTGAAAATACCATTTAAATATTTTAAATATGCTAAATTCAAAAATAGCCGGAATCGGCTTTTACGTTCCAGAAAAAGTAGTGACTAATAAGGACCTAACAAGAGTAATGGATACCTCCGATGAGTGGATCCAAGAACGCACCGGAATCGTAGAACGCCGCTATGCCGAAAAGCATAAGGAATCATCCGCTACCATGGGAACCGCTGCTGCACGAATAGCGATAGAGCGTGCAGGAATTACTGCTAAAGATGTTGACTTTATCATTTTTGCTACACTGAGTCCTGATTATTATTTCCCAGGTTGTGGTGTTTTATTACAACGAGAATTAGACATTCCCGGCATCGGAGCGCTAGACATCCGAAACCAATGTAGTGGATTTATTTACGCGATTTCTGTGGCTGATAATTTTGTAAAATCAGGAATGTATAAAAACGTACTGGTCGTAGGGGCAGAGTTCCATTCTGCCGGTTTGGACTTTTCTACCCGTGGACGTAATGTCACTGTTATTTTTGGAGACGGAGCAGGAGCTGTTATTATTCAACCAACGGAAGACAAAGACCAAGGTATTCTTTCCACACATTTACATGCAGATGGAACCTATGCGGAAAAACTTGCTTACATCAATCCTGGTTGCCATGGTGGCAAACATCTCGGAACGGAAAAGTACGGCTATCCTGATCAGGAATTCGGAGGCGCATTCCTAACGGATAAAATGATTAAAGATGAAGATGTATTTCCAAATATGGAAGGGCAGGCTGTTTTTAAAATGGCGGTTCAAAAGTTCCCGGAAGTGATCATGGAAGCACTTACAAAAAATGGTTATCAACCTAGCGATATTGACATGCTGGTGCCGCATCAGGCAAATCTTCGGATCAGTCAGTTCGTTCAAAAAAGAATGGGATTGCCAGATGAAAAGGTTTGGAATAACATTCAGAAATATGGAAATACAACGGCGGCTTCTATTCCAATTGCACTTTGTGAAGCATGGGAGGCAGGGAAGATCAAGAAAGGAGATTTGGTTTGTCTGGCGGCTTTTGGTTCTGGATTTACTTGGGGATCGGCTTTGATTCGTTGGTAGTGTTTTGGTAACCGCCACTGCCTTTCCAGAGCTTGTCGAAAGGGCCGCAACGTTAGAGCTGCAATTAAATGTCTGATTGGATTTTGTGTAATAATAAGTATCTTAGTGAAAAAAACATGAAGGCTAACAGAATACCAAAATTAACAGTGGAAGAATATCTTAGTCAAGAGATGGAGTCTGATGTCAAATATGAATATCATGATGGTAAGATCTATGCTTTAGCTGGAGGAATTATTAATCATGGAAAGCTTTGCGGAAATGTATTTGGGGAGCTAAGAAGTGAACTTAGAAATAAAAAATCAAACTGCAAGCCATTCACTAGTGAGATTAAGGTGCATATTGAAAAGGCGAATAGTTATGTTTATCCAGACTCGATGGTTATTTGTGGAGATTTAGAGACTTCTGAAAATGAAGTTAATTCTGTGACTAATCCTATATTAATAGTAGAGGTTCTATCCAAATCGACCGTTGAATACGACCGAGGGGACAAGTTTTATCTCTACAGGCAAATACCAAGTTTCAAGGAATATGTTTTGGTAGAGCAAGATCGATATGTTGTCGATGTTCATTATAAAAGTGGCAACAGTGATTTATGGAGAATAACGAGATATGAAGGGTTGGAAGAAATCATAAATTTACAATCTATAGGAGTGAAAATACCAATGAAGGATTTATACTTCGATGTTAAGGGATGAAGTAGAAATAAATGTCCGATTAGAGTTCGAAATATTTGAGCTAGCTGATTAGAAAGAATGCAGGCATAGCGAGTTATTTCAAAGTTTTTCTGAGAAAGAAAGCTCAAATGGTTTCCACTTAAATCGCACAGTTATTAATACTGAATCCCTAAGGTTGGGTGACACTTTCACTGTCTTTTGCTAAATCTAAATGACCAAGACCATACTCCGCTTGATGGAAATATGTATATATATCAAAAGGTAGACTAAAAATACCCTTTTCTAAAGTGTAAAAACCCGTATCTTCGTAGACTATTTCTCTCTAGTCTCTAGGTTAACAAAATATAATTTTGTCTTACGAAGATACAACATGACCAAATCAATATATAAATTCGGCGCAAGCCTCCTTTTTTGCCTTCTTTCCTTTTTTAGCTACGGACAGCAAGATTGCCTGGAAATCCTTTGGGAAAACCACTTCGGTGGCTCCGGTCAAGACTGGGCTCGCGATATCCGACAAACGGATGATGGCGGCTACATCGTAGTGGGCTACTCCCGATCAGACGACATTGATATAGACAATAATTTTGGAAATTGGGATTATTGGGTTTTGAAACTGAACGAAGATGGTAGCCTCAACTGGAAAAGAAATTACGGTGGTTCCAACGTCGATCAGGCTACTGCGGTATGGCCAACAACCGATGGTGGCTATGTCATTGCTGGCTCTTCAGAATCCAACGATGGTGATCTGACTGGAAATAATGGAGGAGAAGATGTATGGATCCTTAAATTAAACAACCTCGGTGATATAGAATGGCAACGTAATTATGGTGGTACTGAATCCGACAGAGCAGAGAGCATTGAACAAACGGCGGATGGTGGTTATATCGTACTCGGTTATTCAGAATCCCAAGATGGAGATGTCTCTGGGAATTATGGAAATTTTGATTACTGGGTTTTGAAATTAGATGCAAATGGTGGCCTAAATTGGGATAAAAACTATGGAGGTTCTGGTGCCGATTTCGGATACGCCATTACACAGACCCAAGACGGCGGCTATATATTTGCCGGCTCTTCCTTTTCTGATAACATTGATGTTACAGATAATAATGGGCTCTACGATTATTGGGTAGTTCGAACCGACGCTTCCGGAAATGTATTGTGGGAAAAAAATTATGGAGGAGAAGGGGAGGAGCGGGCTTGGCATATTGCCGCTGCTTCTGACGGTGGATTTATCATTGGAGGTTACACCTTTTCGGTAGGTGGAGATGTTGGAAGTAATAATGGAGGAACGGATTAC